>VDFB02033665.1:0-41605 GCA_007258455.2 Sequoia sempervirens | reverse complement strand
CCCGAGCATATGGTCGAAGGTGTTTTTCCATTCCCATGGCCCGAAGTGTAACTCTTCAAGGGATGAATGCGTGAAAAGATGAAGGTATGCATAAAGATAAATATAGCAAGAAGATTGCCCAGAGATGGATGAAAGAAAAACATAAGACATTGCCCAAGAATGTCGGGCGAGGGGAGTTCAAGGACGAGGCTGCCATCATCATCACTTTGCTCAACAGGGTCACTGGTTCCGAGGATGCCACCAAGTTCCAACCTTGGATGTTTTATGCCATACCTCACATTATGAAGAAAACCGAGTTTTATGACTGGCCTACTTTGATTAGTGATTGCCTACATCAGCAAATAACATAATATTTTCAGTTTCATGTATTCCACATGGTGTCATATCTAGTCTACTTGGTGGCCTATCAAGGTCAATTCAGAGGATTGAACACCGAGGGATCATTGAGCGTTCAACACATATATAACTATTATCCCCAGTTGGAATTCACGAAGTCGTTGCACCACTACAAAAGGGTGAACGAGGCATTCTTGATGTACACAGTGCGTGACTTAGACAATGAATTGCACGTCCGCATCTCTTCAGTTGCTAGGGCAGCAATGGCGGAATGGGCAGATTGGTTTATACAGTTTCCTACCTTTACCTATCTCAGGGTTTATGGTTATTCAGGTGCCCCGCCATGTTGCCAAGTTGCTGTATCCGGCCGATGAGGGGTCATCTCTTTCATGGAATTCTTGAGAGGCAAGCTCAATGCGGTCCATACAGCCTTTGAGAAATAGAAAGAAACCCTCTCTTCACTTTCCATTAGGGTTGGGTATTTATACATGCAAGACTACTACAGATGCCAAGACAATTGGAGAAGAGTTAGATAAATTTGGCCTAAAATCCTACAGTGAAAGGCGATCATTTGATCCTCATGGTGTCTACGCTAGCCGGTTGGAGAAGAACTACAATCACATACCCGCACTTGAAGATTTTTGGGCTAACTGTGCAGATGAGTTTGAAGTGCGAAGGCGTAGCTACAGCAGGTTAACTCTCCATCAGATGAAAGATTGTTTAAATGAAGATATAGAAGGGCTCTCCGATGATGATGAAGATGTGCTTCTACCAATGTACACTCAGAAAAGAATCGAGGATCAGCCTCTTCCACAAGTTAATTGGGCAAACAAGGAATCTCTTTCAGTTGAAGACAGAACAAGACAAGTCATTGAGTATAGTAAGGTTTTCTTAGTGCTTAAAAGGAAGAACTCTATTCCAATAGCAGAGCCGCCAAGGATAATTCCCTCTTCTTCCACAGCACAGTCAAAAGGAAAGGGTAAAAGTCACTCTCAAGATGGCATCAAAGGCAGTAGATCAAATAAAAATGTAAAAAGAAGGTTGGATTTCTCAGGCATAGTCATACAGGAACAGCCTACAGTTGACTCAGAAGTTCCTCTTGACGAGCTCATACCTCGTATCGAAGCAGCAGGAGCCACCTTCAACACATAAGCTCTCTGTGACTTTGACGGGTTCGGGCTACCCATTCACATTGGATCTTGGATATCAAGATGATGAAGAGATTGCAAAAGCAGCATTTCCCCGCTGAGAAGTTAGTAAAGATACTACTTGTCTTGGCTTGAGAACCTTTAGAAGGGTTAGAGAAGGCCTTCATCATGAGTGTTAATGATCTCGATAACATCTATCGTGAACCTCCTTAAGAAGGCAAAGAAGCAAGTTCTATTTTGATAAGAATCCCTCGATAACGATTTTCATTGTTTACCGCAGCAAGCCCCCGGAAGATATAATAGGATGAGGTAAATATGATGATTTCATTATGGTCAAGGCTAATCTTGGTAGAAATACCGCATATGCAGATTTGGAGTCTCTTCAAAGTTGTGACCAAAACCTTCATGAAAAGAGTGCTAAAAAGATGGAGAAGATAAGGCAGCCCTCAAGGCTGAAAATCAGCAGCTTAGGCTTTTCATTTCTAACCTTGCTCGTGGTTCTTCACAAGCAACCCAGTTGCTGCCCCAGGTCTTAGAGACACCAGCTGATCACCATCAGTTAAGACAGTTGGTCATATGTGGGAAAGAGACTCAGGAATGGATCGAGAGCTTCATTGTCAGAGGAAAGGAGATCTTGTCTCAGATGTTCCAGTTGAGAGAAAACGCTCACGAACTTCGTCAAGGCATCCAAGGATTTGAACAAACATTGGCTGAAGTAAAACCTAGGCATGAGATTATCATTGCTGATTTAGACACAGCCTACGGTTCAGCAGTTTCAAAGGAGCACAAAAGGCAAATCCTTGCTTGGAGAGAGCGTCATGTTTTCAAAGTTAAAACTTATGAAAGGATATCTGAAGAATTTATCACCTACAGACAAAGGGTGGTTGAAGCTCTCCTTTTCATCAGCGAATTTGTCATAGAGATCCCCTCTCAGTACAGTCTTGAAGATGGTTCCTATGTTGGGCTTGAGGAGGTGCAAAATCAGTTCCAGAATGTTGTTCATAGTTGCAGTCCAGTTGGCGGAAGGATAGGCCATATTTCAATGATGTCAGCAAAGTTTAATAAAGCGGCCAATGAGATTGAAGATTTCCTGAGATCTATTGCAGATGCTGAAGATATTCTTGAAAAGCGGTGTTTTGCTGTTGATGGCATAGATGCACCGAACCGGGACACAATCTCAAACTTCCTAGCGGATGTGATCGAGTTTTAAAGCAGCTTTCTTCTAGAAGCTTTCTTTCCCGCTTTCTTTCTATTCTTGGAATAATCCTTATCCATTCTTTGAGGATAGAAAGAAGATAAGATGTAATAGTTGGCGTTTCCCGCTTTTTTCTGCTTTCTAGGGTTTTATCTTTCTAGATTTAGTAATAAAGCTTGCTTGCTGAACAAGCCCTAGATTGTGAAAGCAAGGAGATTTTAGGGTTCCCTACTCCTCTGCTTCTCTATAAATAAGAGCCTTTGCTCATTTAGTTTCTTTTAACGGTTATTGTCATAGCAAATTGCGAGCTTGAATTGCAGCAAATTGTTATTCAGTTTCAGTTCACTTAGTTGGAACCGTGCTAGTGAGAACAAAACGCTGAGCCTATTGTGCCTTCTATTTGTTGCTCAAGTATTGTTCATTTGTGTTGTGATAAGCAAATTGTTGAGCCTCTTTAGCCAACAAGGAGTTAGTAAGATTGTTGTTTTCTATTGTGTTAAGAATAAGTTTGCAAGCCTCCTTAGCTGCAATTTCTTATTCAAGGCATGTTAGAAGGGAGTTTTGTTTTAGAGATTTGAGTAATAAAATCACGAGCCTCTTTTGCCTTGGTCTAAAATCTCAGATTTCCGTTATCTATGTTATGCTTTTATGATCTTTATTTCAGCTTACAGTGAAGTGTGTAGGTGTTTGTTGAAAGAAGAGATTATTGAAGTATTTTTGTCAGAGAATCTACCTTGTTAATTTCTAACTTCTCTTGCTCTCGCTATTACTTGAGAGGTTAGGAACGTCTTTAGTCTAGGTTAGTCGTAGTTGAACTTCTTATCAGAAAATCTCAGCTGCGGCGTTTGTGTTTAAAAACCTTGTGCTCTAAGCTGATCCAAAAAGATAGGCAACTTAGTTTTAGTTTACTTTCTTTCAAATACCATCAGCAAGAGGGAGCCCCTCCTAATTTGAAGAGCAATTTATCCGTGCATAGCTGTCCGCTTTCAAATGCAGATACCAGAGGTGTGAATTAAACGCCAACACTCACCATTCAAATTTGTGTCATCACTTAGAATTTGCAACATAGGTAGCTAGGTCATGGCCATCATTTTTGTAGGCTTTGCAACAAAAGGTTCAAATTTAGAAACACCAAATCTATAGCACTCAAAATATATTGTTGCCTCATCACTATAACATGCACCATTCATAGTCCTTTATGCCCATATCTCCACATGCTATTCTATATGTGTGTGTAGCTCCATGTGTAAAGTGTGTGTGTGTATGCGTGTGCATGTGTGTGCGCATGCACGTGTGTGCGCATGTATCATTTGGATATAATATTATATTGTATGTCCAATGATCAATTTATATATCACTATGAAATTTGCATGCATTACATGACTGATATAGCTAAATGTGAATTCATTGGGAGTCTTAGCAAGAGATCGCTCCAAAACACAAGTTCCTTCAAATGGTAAAAAATGTTTGAAACTCGTTTTAAAGATATTTCAAATATCTTTGTGACAAAAGGATTGGTTAGAAATAACAACCACTGAATTGGCCATCAATTAGAAATTGTATAGCAATTATAATGTTCTAGAATTGAACAAGCCTTGCCATTGCATAATCACATCATGACACTGTTAACAAATATGGCTACATAATTATATAGGAAACTGAAATACCATATGATGCAAGATCATCCATGGCTCAGTGCAATCCTGTGTCAACTTGAAGGTTTTATTTTTGAATTTTGCAATTTTTATGTGTTGAATTTCATGTTTGAATATTGAAATTCATATTTTAGTGTGGGGATAATTATCTTGTGATGGGGAAATTTTGAATTTAAATTTGGTTTTCAATTTGAGGGCAATTTGGTGAAGGGAATCATGGAAATTATGATTTAAAATTGAAAAAGCAGGAAAAAGCAATTTATGGCATGGGTTTATTAGAGCCATTAAAGCATTTATAACTCATGTTTTAAATTTCCACAGCTCCTAAAAAATAGGGACCCAGGAGGTGGGCGCCTAGATTGTGGAATCAACTTTTTGCTTTATTGGTGAGAGCATAAAAGTCATTTAAAGCACCTGTTGCATTTTTGACCAAGTTGAGAAGGCAAAACACATATTTTATGCATATTGGAATATTAAATTGAATTTATTTTAGCCTTTTGGGACATGAGGACATTGATTTTCCTATGGTGGTGTTGAATGAAAGTAAATGACATTGTAATGCATTGAAATGCATTGAAATTGCATTCCAGGAAAGCATAAAGAAATAAAAATGAAATTTCATTCATTTTCAACACAGTTTTTCATAAAAGAAAAACACAGGAAGAGAGGAAGGGTGTTGCTTACCTTCAGAGGATGATTCCATTGTTGGATTGACAGATTGGAGAGTGTTGACAGAGGAAAAATCAACACAGGTTGAGCAGATTGAAGAGATTGATTGTGAAAGAAGTTTGAAGCTACAAGTGCTGGAGAGTTGAATGATTCCAGGCTTGAAATGTTTTTTTTTGGGGTTTCATATGGCTTTTTACAGCCTTATTCCATGATTGGAGTGTAATTGTTTGATTTTCTCCCATTGATAATACAAAAATTTGCCAGTTGCACACTGCAACTAGGCTTGAAATTGTGTTTCTTTCTCTCTCTCTCTCTGTGGATGAAAATTATTTGTGAGCTTTTAATTTTATTTGTAGCAAATTATTTTAAATTAAATAGCTCATACATTACCATATGAATCACTAGCCTTAGAAGTGAAGATTAATAAATATTAATGAGATACTAATAAATTATAAGATATTATAAAGTAAATAATTTTTGGCTTTATAAAAGTGGGAGGTGAGTTCTAGTGTTGGTTTTTGGAAACGTTGATCTTTGGTTTTATCTCAATGAAATTAAGTAAAGGGGAATCTGATGTTCCCTCTCATTCTTTAAAGATACAATGATTGGCTCTTATTTTAATACCTAGAAGGAAATAGATGCAGCAACAACAAAAATTGTGAAGAGGAAGATAGATCAACTTGGGATAGTTTATTATCCATGCTTGCCAGCCATGGAGGATTCCCCATCATAAATCTGGATGTCCTAGAATTCAGGAAGAATATTTTTACCTACCAAGGCTCGTTTGATTTGTAGATTTTTGAGCACCCAACTCTCCTAGAGGAGTTGTTTTCATGGGCAAGACAAAATGAAAAGATGAATGGGGAATATGAACTTTGCTCCTATGATAAAGGGTACTTCACAGCCATCTTCTCCAATGAATCAAAGAGGAATGGTGTTTTGGAGTGAGGGCCTTCTTTCAAAATGCTAGTATTTTTATTAAGCATTGGCATGTTGGTTTTAATTCTTCAAAGGAAATAACCACAAAGGCTCCTTTTTGGATTCGCACATATGCTCTTCCACAAGAGTTTGTCACCATCTGCCTTCAAGGTGATTGCAAAATCTCTAGGAATTGTGGTAGATATATCAAGACCACATCATGGAAAAGGCCTCTTAGTGTATGCAAGGATTTGTGTGGAACTAGATCTTACTTTCCCCCTACCAAAAAGCTTTACCTTGAAGGTTGGAGAATTTCAATGGATTTAAGATTTAGATTATGAAAGCCTTTCTTTCAGATGTAGAAGATGTCATAAATATGAGCATTTGATTCAAGAATGCCCCGCACTTTAAGAAACTATTGAGAAGGAAAAAATAGAGGCAATGAGGGATTCATAAATCCCAAGAAGAAGAAAATTGCTAAGAATCTAGAGATAGAAAGCAATAATGGTATCGAGGAAAGGGTTTCTTCCCAAGACAAGGAAGAAGCAGTCAAGGAAACCCAATTTTAGTTTGGAGAAGTGGAGAATAAGGATGGAATATTTGAAGACTACCATTTCAAAGGAGACATGGAAAAACTCTTGGAGAAACTGAGAGAATCAAGAACTAAGTAGGAAGGCAATATAAAAATTCTACTTCGCAATGCAAAAGCTCTAAGCAAGATCATAGGAGAGTAGGAAAGACAAATAGGCTTGTTGCCTCACATATGGCAGCCTTGTCGAATGTAGCAACAAGAAATAAATCTCAGTTGGATGATATCTTGGTGGGCACCAAAGGATCTATGGTTAGTCAATGAAGATTAGGTATTATCTGGCTCCATCAAGAGGTCTCTCTCTAAGAAACTCTCCTTAAACTCATGGTTGGTTTTCCAAGGACCCTCACTTGTTGGAAGTTAAACCACAATGTAGTTGGTTTACCTAGTCTAACAGAAGGTGAGGGAAGAATCATAGTGCTGCTAAGATCAATAGATTTCAAGCTACTTCTCTATGGCTCAACCTGGATTTGTCATGTTCTCAAAGGCTCTCAATAAATGGGATCAAACCACAACAGTTGCTTTTTGCATGCATACCCACTTGTTGCATGTATGCATGCGAATGTTACAAGACTTGGACTCGCCTCAGACTCGGAGCCCAAACTCGATGTAGACTCAGCAAATAGAAAAACCCAAAAAATTTAGAGATTTTTAAGGATTTAAAACTTGTTTCATGCACCCTTTAATAAATAAACTAAAGACACAATAACATCATCAATTAGAAATTACTATGATCCCATACACAAACATGCATCGATCACATAAGTATAAACACAAATTTTAGCTGAAGGAAATAACACATTTAGATATATAAATATTGTCAAATGTATACAAAACTCATGGAATATGAAATCCATGGCATCAAAACAAATATCAAAACTAGAAATATAAGTCTATGGCTTAGAGGAGCTTGCATTACTCATCCCAACATCACGACAAGTCATGCGCTAGTGTCTAAGATAGGCCCTAGATGATGATGTAGCCATGATATTTGCTTGTGTTTCAATGATTGGTGTGTATATTCAAGTGAGGAATTTATTATTAAAATTTTCTTGAAGCCTTCAAGGCTACATGTTTTGTTGTCAAGCTCATTAACAAATATGAATGGTTAAGTAAAAAGATAAATGGTTATGTTCTAGTTTGACTTTAGCTAGCATACTAATAGATGGGATTGTTCTATGTGTTTCCTGTGTAGGGCATGATTGATACATTTTTTGCATTAAATGGCATTTATTGCCAACTATGACTTAACTTGTATTCAATAGTACAATGACTGTAGCATGCCAACTTTGCCTATGGCCAACCTTGAATACTAAACAAGTTGTCCAATGTATGAAACAAGATAATCCTTGATTATGGCTATGACTGTTAAAAAATGCAGAGATTTGCAACAAAGGATATGTATTTTGTAGGTTTTATGATCATGATTCATCATTGGCCTATTGCATGCTTAGACCTATAGTTTGATGGGGGTTTGGGGAAACACCCCAACGAGGTCGAGGGGCAACACCCCTCGCGAGGTCCCTGGACTTGTTTACCCCTACCCAGACTGCGACTTGCCAAGTTCTAGCAAGTTCCTATGAGTCTTGTAACTATGATGCATGCATATGGACAAATTGCATGCCTCTAGAAGAGTACGCATGCCTTTTGAAATTACGACATGCAAGGTATCAGAAAACTTTTGAAGAAAATTATCTTTGTCTATGGCATGCATTGTACAATCATAATTCTTGCATGTGCCTATAGGCAGATGTTTTAGAAGGTAGTCACCTTCTTCTCCACATATTTGACTTTTTTCATATGTCACTTAATGTAACTTTGAAACTTATTCCCTCTTTTTGATGAAAAAAATATATATCAAAAATGAATACATATTAATGCATTTTACTCCATGCCAACTGTACAAACATTCAAAAGCTCTTAGTGAATATCACTACATAATTGAATAGGAAATTCTATGTGATTCACTAGCCTTACAAGTGAAGATAGTATAAGGATAAATGCATGTTACTTCATGCCAGCTGTACAAATATTTTTGCAATGAATTCAGAAAATTGTAATCTTTGCCAAATTAAGAGCAAAATATAAAAAAATGAGAAATCAAGAGGTAACCTTACGAAATGTAAATGATACCCTCCTCAAACTTCTAGGAATCCTTTCTCCGTTAACAATATCCACCTACAGAATATCACTCATAAGCTTCCATCAAAATAAACTTGTAACAAAATAAAATAACCATAGGGGTTCGCATTACAAAAATTCAATTTGACATACTGGATTTCACAACTTCAGTTAAGACATACTAACTTCAAACATCAAACATAACTGCAACAGAAAGACTAAATTTATAGCATTGCCATCTGAATTCATGGATACTGTAGCCATCAAAGCAAACCACATGAAAGGATTGCTAAAATTATATAAGTTGCTGTGTCAATTTACCCATGTTAATAAAATACAAGTGAAAAAAAGAAGTCATGAACAAAACATGAGAATAACTTCAAAAACTCTATTATTACTTAAAGCCAGTGATACGAAAAAACAATTTGATATATTGACATTTCCAACTTGAGTTGAAATAAAGTCACATTTATGAAAGAATATAACAGCAATGAAAAGAGTAAATTTATGGCTTTGCCATCTGAGTTTGTACATACTTTAACCATCCTAAACAAACTACATGAAAGGATTGCTAAAATTATAGTTGTTGACATGCAAACAATGTAACATTGCTATCACATTAGATATACAAGTAAACAAAGAACTAATCGTCAAAACGACAAAATAACTACCATAAAACCTTGCTCTTTCATAAATCTGTAAAGCATATTAATGGAAAAACATATACATACATGTGCTTAACTATCATGTAACTGTTTGTATTCTAATTGTTTGATTTCTAACTAACTTCTATATTTGTACGGTAATATTTAGAAAACCACATTTTAACATCTAGTTTTTGGACTGTAATGTCCCCTTCTTAGTAGCCACCTAGAGAGAGTTTTAGCCTTTAATTATTCCCGAAAGGAAAAAAGGAGAAATAAGGGAATAAATATTAAATTAATTATTTGTAAAGTTATCTCAACAAAATAATATCATAAAGATAGCTTTGTATTTAATTAATTTAATAAAATGACTAAAATAAAATGTTATATTATAAAGTCATTTAAAGAATAAAATATTATTATTTTCTAGAAGCTTCTTGGAGGTGACTGAATTTTTTTTAAGGAGCTGAATGCAAGCCATTTGAGATATCTTGGAGTTCATCTATTTTCATTCCTGGGAGGTATAAGCTTGATTGCTTGCATTGCTCGAGGGTTTGAATACTCTAGAGTCCAAGTTTGGTTGTGCAACATCAACCCTAGCTGGATTTGTGTGGGAGATACTTCAGTCTTCCAAGTTGGGCAAAATTTAATGGCCTATGGCCAAATTTTGATTGAAAAAGGAAAAAGATTGGACAAGAAGCATTTTCAGATTTTTGAGTGATCAATTTCAGTTTGGAGAAAATCTACATTGCAGCTAGAAGGTCGAAATTCATTCTCCAAGTGTGGTTCAATTTTTATACTGATTATCATTAAAAATTATGGCTCCCCTTTGGCACCTAGGCACAGATTGTGGAGGACGATTTGGGACTGAATTTTGTGGCAGAGCTGGGCACACAAAGACAAGTTCGAATTTTATTATATGAGGCAGATAAAAAGCCGTCCCAGCTAGAAGAAGAATTGCAGCTGAACAAAGAGCATAGGCGCTGCAAATCTGGTCATAAAGAATTCGATTTTGGAAGGAAACGACTTGGCTTCTCTACTGTAGGCAGCGCTTTCTCAGGACAATTTCCAGGTTTCAAAATATAGCTATAATCTTGCATATTTTCAGTTACATTGCATCATTGCATTAGCTGGTCCAAGGACTGTCATAAACAGTGATATTCGATTGTAATCCTTGCATATATTATATGAAGTTAAGCTTGTATTTGAGGAGTCTTTAGTTTGCTGTCCAATTGCATTTGGCATTGTAAATCAGTCATAGACAAGTTGTAATCAGATTTAGAACATGTATTTGCAATATCATGGAGTTTGGGTTTGCATACAAAATGTTTGACAAAATGCTAGTTAGCTATAGCTGCATATTTTCATCAGTTTTCAGTCATCTTACTGCATAGAAAAATACAAAAATACTTGCATTGCATTCCTATTGAATTAGAAACTATTTGGCATTGATAGTTAAGTCTCTTATGCAACATTCCAACCTTCAAAATCAAGAAAAGAAGAACAGAAAATCGTTACCAGCATAAAACACTTTGCAAGACAACCGTTTGACAAAATACCCAAGGCAGCAAAACTGAAAAATCAGACCAAAATTGTCAAGGGACTTCACATGGACAATTACAGAAAAATTATAGATCATGTTATCTGGATGTCTGCATTACATAAAACCTAATGCTGACTTGTAACATTAACATTCTCACCTTCAGGTAATTCAGTTAATTGTAACTCATTTCTTCTGTATAGAATTACTTGAGCTTCTTCAAATGAAGTAATATTAAGAGCATTGAAGGTGTTTGAATCTGCATTACCTAGTTATAGGAAATCAGCAAGATTAACGGCCTAGTTGAACTTAACTTGCATGATCCAATTCAGTACAACTTTTGTAGGACCTGCTTTGATCAGGCACATCATTCTATCCATAGCAGCAATTTTTTTTCTTGGGAATAACTTGGAAAACCAAATTTTAATTAATGAGCATTTAATCAGAAAAAAATGGTTAGGGCGAGGGAATGAATCAGAAAAAAGAACACTGCAGAAATGAGAAAAAAAAGACAAGCAAATCACAATTTTTTAGAAAAAAAAATGTCAGAAACCAGAGTGATCACCTAATTGCAAGAAATTGGCATAAAAAATTTCTGAAATCTTCTTACATAGAATTTTCCAAGTTACCGGGTTCGCCCCTACAGTCCCTGGGTCCAGTTCGGGTTCGATTCGGGTCCAGAAATCGGGTCCAGTCCGCCCAAATTCACCGAGGGTTCGAAAATCCCTCTGTGGGTTCAGCCAGGGTTCGGACCCCTGACTGTGGGTCTAGACAGGGTTCGAAATTTTCGAACCCGGGCAGAATTTCGAGCCCAGGCTCACTTTTTCACACGATTTTGCATTTTTTTAATATTTTTTTTACTCTTTTTTGGTGATGCAGATCTAAGTCACCATATTCGCCAAACTTGAAGCATCAAGTTCGAATTTAGGCAAATCTCAAAAAATTTCTTAAAATTCTTTAAAGTTCGCCTTAGTTCGCCTAGTTTCATTTGTGAGTTTATTTTTCTTTTGCCACCATTAGATTAGTTGCCTTTCTGAGTTTATTTTTCTTCGGCCACCATCAGACTTGTTTCATTTATGAGTTTATTTTTCTTCGGCCGCCATCAGATTCGTTCCATTTCCTGAAAGATTTTGGCACTACGAGTTGGTGATTTGCACACTCTTTTCATGCCCTCACGCGACCCTTGCAAAGATTCACGCAGGTTTCTGATCTCACACCCCCCTCACGCAACCCGTTGGTGCTTCCCGTAGGCCGCCTTTGCATTTTCTTTTTTAATTTTTTTTAGGGTTTTTTAAAGATTTGAAATAGGTTTGTTATTTATATTTTAAAATGTAATAAGTGTATTGATTTTTAATATTTTAGTTTTTTAATATTATTTAATTTATAGTTTATATAAAAAAAATTAATATAATAAAATAATTTTTTAATACAATTTATTTTACAGTTTATTAAATATATGAGTTTTTAATATAATCTATTTTAAATTTTATGTTTATAATATAATATAGTTTTGTTTTATATTATAAAATATAAACTATAAATAAATTATATTAATATATAAACTATAAAATAAATTATTTTAATATAATTTATTTTATAGTTTACATTTTATGGTGGTGTATTCTGAACTTAATTACTGCTGCAAATATGTATATATTTCTGATTTTTATATGTTTTTGTATTACCGAACCCAAAACAACCCAACCCCAAAAAAAAAAATTTCCCGAACTGGTGAACTGGGTTCTCGAACCCGAACCCGAACCCAAAACCGAACCCGACCCCCAAAACCGAACCGGTAACTCAGGAATTTTCTGAGCTTTTCTTAATAATCATACTTACTGGGCCAGTAATGTAAAATCACCATTGTTAAACTTCCATACACATTCATAGGTCAACTAGTTGCCTAGTTTCACCAATTTACTGAAATTCTAAATCCCCAGCACAAAAAACAAGAAGCAAGGCCAGAAGTGGCATTTGAGACCAGGAGATTAATTGAAATTGCTGAGTTGACCAGATCTGAACCGACCTTAACTTTTAGTTTCCAGCAGCATTGATCAGAAGATGACTCGATAAATTTATCTCTTTGACAGCTCTGACAAGTTTGATGGAAGCATTCTACTGTATTTGACCAGATTATTAAGAGATTGACCAAAAATTGCAGCTTTGAATAGCAATGACATTTTACCGCTGCTGTCTAACTGAAGTACACCATTTTGGATTTCAGTTTGATTTACATATTTAAGCATTTAGTTTAACTATATATTTATTCTTCTACAACAATAGTGAATCTAGTACTTGCTAAATTGGCCCCACTCAATATTTTCAAAAACTTATTTCCTGAAAAACAGACAATATTGGGTAAAACTCATGGATGTGATTAATAGAAGGATGAATAAGCAATACACATAATACTCACTCATCGTCCTCGTATCTTGTCATTGCTTGAAGGCTAAGTTGCCAAATCAGAATCGGAATCAGAATGAGAATTGGAATCAGAATCGTGGGTACAGTACGTCAGTACAGCAAATTTTTTGGGAGGGGTTGGATACATTTGGGTACGTCCATACAAAAAAAATATAAAAAATCATAAATATATATTAAAAATTAAATATATTAATTTTATTTTATTTTTATCAATAAAAGCAGGTTTTACCCTGCATTATTTTATTGATAATAATTTTCAATGTATTACAATATAAATTTTACCCATCAATACATCTCCAATTTTTACTAACCCCTGACACCTACCAACAGCAACCAAACACACCAAGCATCATTTATCAAAAAAATCATATACCAGCAATAACCTACACCATTCTAAAACGCCTGCACCATGCTCCACTCTACATTATCCACCAGCCATTAGCATAAATTTGAACACCAGTATGCTATGCTTATCTTACAATCCTACCCCTGCACATGCTGCCTCTCCCCACAGCCTGCTGTACCCACGCTGACATGTTCTGGCACTTCAAACTGAAGCACACGAAAATCTTCCTCAACAACCTGCCAAATTTCCCACTCACTACTGACAGCCAAATTTGCTAACTTATCTGCCACATCATTGCCACTTCGTAGCATGTGAGTTAATTTAAATTCTTGGAACTGATCTAGCTTTTGTCGAATGAGCTTAATAATTTTATTTATCTTCCAAACCTGTGATTAACCATTTGTGATCACATTTATAATTATCTGAGAATCTCCTTCCAGATGTAATTTTTGTATTGCGAATTTGTATGCCATACTCACTGCAAGCAGGGCAGCATATGCCTCTGCTTCATTATTTGTTCCCTCCTTTAGTTTCTAAGCCCCAAATCCCAAAATGTTACCATGTCTATCTCTAATAACACACCTAGCCCCAAAAGTGCCAAGATTCCCTTTTGATGCCCCATCAAAATTAACTTTAACCCACCCTTCCTCAGGCTGAACCCAACCAACATTCCTGTCAGATTTTGACACCTTAGCCTTTGCATCATAACCACCTGCATATGGCACTTTTAGCATTGGCCATTGTTGTTGCAACTTGCTATCCACTTGGTGGAAGGGAAATTTGGATGGATTTTGTTTTGTTGCCGCCGCATTCACCGCCTCCGTTATGGCTTCTATATTCAGTTCTTTATTCTGAAATATCCTTCTATTCCGTTCCTTCCATAATTCCCAAATTACCAGTGAAGGGCAAATCTACCAACATTTGAAAAAATTGACTTTCTCGAATTTTTCTCCATCCCTTAAACATCTCTACCAACATTGCTGGGTAGGGGGTTTGCCAATTTAATTTATTTAGTACATACTTCCAGCACTTATCTGAAAAGTCACACTGCAATAATAGATGATCAATTGTCTCTTCATTCTTCTTGCACAACACACATTGATAGGACCATAGAAGCCTAATCGCATTAGTCTTTCTCCCGTCAAAATGCGACCCCTACGAGCCAACCATGCAAACAAACCTGCTTTGGGGAGGCAATTTTTATTCCAACATAATTGATGAGGCCAGTCTTCCAACTTCCACGAATCTTCTAATAACTTATAACCTATTCTAACATTACACTCCCTGTTTTTGGAACCACACCACATTAATTCATCTTTATCACTCAACAAGATGACTATCCTTTCTTTTAAAATCTACTTCAATAGAGCTTTTTGATCAACCTGCACAGCCAAATCATCCACTGATTTCCATTCCCAAACTTCACGACCTTCGGCAGATTTTTTGACTAAGTAATCTCTCACTCGCTTCCCCAGATTAACCTCAGCAACCTTCTGAATGTCGTTGAGCCTTTCATCTTCTTTCAAGGCTGGGAATCCTACCAAAAATCTGCTTTCTCCCCCACTCCAAGCTGCCATGTCAAATGATCTGTCACCACTTTCCTGCAAGAAAGCATAAAATTCCAAATAGCCGAACCTTTCGTCAGATTTTCTATTGTAAGAATCCTTTCTCGGTCATGATTATCCAAATATTTACTTTGCAAAATTTTTGCCCATTTTTTATTTGGGTTTTTATACATAGTCCAAATTAACTTTGCACCCATGGCTTCATTCATTATTTCCCATTTTTGTAGCCCAGCACCCCCTGTATCTTTCGGTTGGCAAATCTTATTCCATGCTACCAATGGTATTTTATCCTTATCATTGCTTCCATTCCAAAAAAATTTCCTCATCTTCTGCTCTACCAACAAAATTACTTTTAAAGGTAATTTAAAGCACATCATAGAGTATATTGGTATGGCTGAAATAACAGATTTTAACAATAAAATACGCCCTGCTGAAGTAAGCCATCTCCCTTTCCAACCTTCCAATTTTCCTAAGCAGCGATCGATTAACTACGACCATAGATTAGACTTACAACCCCCTGCAAACAGAAGCGTACCTAAAAATTTACCCGGCAACTTGCCAACCTTGATGCCAAGAATTCTACCAATCTCTCTTTGTTTGTCCAACTTTGTATTAAAAATGAAAATTTCTGATTTGTGCCAATTTACCTTTTGGCCTAATGCCATACAATATTTATCAAGACAAGCTCTCATCACCTGAGCCTCCTGCAAAGAAGCAACTCCCAATAATAGTGTATCATCCGCGAACTGTTGATGAGTGACCGCCTCCACACCTTGCACAATTTTGACCCCCTTCCATAAGCTTGAGACCCTTGCCTTGTTGATGTATCTGCTTAGCACTTCATCCATAATGATAAAAAGGAATGGGGACAAGGGGTCCCCTTGACGGATGCCTCTCTTCGAAGAGAAAAAACCTTGCGGACTACCATTCACCAAAATTGAATACCTTGGTGTCTCAATATAGCTCTTAAACCAGGAGACTATTTCTGGACAAAAGCCAAATTTCTCAAGCACTTTAAGCAAAAAAGATCTATTCACATGATCGTATGCCTTTCTTATATCTAATTTCACCAGCATCCTATTAGTTTTCACTTTTCTATTTGAGTGAATAGCTTCATGTCCAATGATAATCCCTTCCGCAATTGAATGGTGAGGGACAAAGCCACTTTGTTCTTCTGAAATAATGCTGCCCAAAATTTGTTTTACCCTATTTGCCACAACTTTGGAAATCACCTTATAAGTTGTGTTAGATAAAGAAATCGGTCAAAAATCATCGAAGGAGAGCACCTCCTTCTTCTTCGGAATAAGCGCTATAAGTGTATTGTTCAAGTCTCTTAGCATATATGAATGCGATTGAGATTCTTCCACCACTCACCACAAATCCTCCTTCACAACCTCCCAAAAGGTTTGATAGAAGCTTGTTGGAAATCCATCCGGCCCAGGGGCTTTGTCCCTACCCAGCTGAAAAATAGCAACACAAACTTCCTCCATTGACACAACCCTATTAAGGAATTGATTTTGTTGTACATTCAACACCTTTGGTATGACATTGATCACCTCGATATCTTGCAATTTCCGAGGGTCCTAATCACCATTCAACAGATTTGTGACATACCTAACGGCCTCAACAGTAATCTCCTTAGACTCCGATAGCATCTCCCCTTTCTCATTCTTAATCATAGATATGCGATTTTTGCTGCTTCTAACTTTAACTACATTATGAAAATACTTAGTATTCTAATCACCTTCTTTTAGCCAACACTCCCGAGATTTTTGATGCCAGAAGCTTTCTTCACACGCTAATACTTCCGCATACTCGCTCTTCAATTGTTTCTCTCTAGTGAAATCAAATAATTCCATACCTGCTTGTATTACTTTCATATGTAACTGTTCCAACTCCTCAATCCGATCTTTCTCAACAAAAATATTTTTAAAATGATGCTTATTCCACTCCCACAATTTAGATTTAATAAATTGCAATTTCTTGAACAGCCTAAAAGCTTTGGCACCAACGTAAAAGGGAGCCTCCGTCCACCATTCAGCCATTAAAAGCTTCGGTGCTTCATCCCTTAGCCACATATTTTTGAACTTAAAAGGACAGCGCGTTGGGGGCTCATCCAAAGAAAGGGAAAGTGAAATAGGATAATGATCAGAGCTTGCCACTAGGTGAATATGAGATTCTACAATAAAAGGGCTCTTACCCCAATTTCCAGCGATAAAAAAAGATCAAGTTTTGCAGCAATGTTCGTAAATCCCTTACGCCTATTTGTCCAAGTAAACATTCCATTTTTCAACACCACCTCTTGCAGCCCATTTAAAGTCACAAAATGTTGAAAATCTACTTGGACAATGTTGTGACTACCACAACCCCCTCGCTTTTATGTTACTAACAGTGTGGCATTAAAATCCCCCCCAATTATCATTAGCACATCCCCTAAAGATTGAATTATAGAAGACAATTGCTCCCAAACAACCCTTTTTAGTCCAGTTCCTGACCGACCATATACATTGACCAGAAAAATTGACTCCTTAAAGACACTGGCCCAAATTTCAACCAATTGCCAATGTCAATTTTGGGCTAATTTGACAACCTTCACATAGTTTGGATTCCATAAAATGCATAACCCACCTGAGGTGCCTACAGCTTCCACAAAAGAACCCTGCCACTGCTTCCATTTTTGCATTAGTTTATCCGCCCCCACCTTGTCTAATTTTGTTTCTTGCAGAAGTACTAGGTTCGGTCGCATCTGATCAAGCCATCTCTTGATCAGACGCCTCTTGTCAAAGGCATTGCATCCCCTGACATTCCACGATAAGGTTTTCATGGCGAACCGGGAAGGGATCGGCCCTTCCCAGAACGCAATTTTCTTTGACCCTTGGCACTGCCAGCAATTTCTAGCTTAAGTTTATTAGACTTCCTTCCTCTTTGTTTTTTTCTCCGAGTTTGATTTTATTTTCCGTTGATGCACTTTGCCTAATCGTCCTTTTCTCTAAAATGCCCACCTCTGCATCACTTTCTGAACTAACCTCATCCTCTTAGAAGTCATTATCCCCCCAGTCCTTATCTCCGCAGCAAGGGGTTTCCAAATTACCTTCAACACAAGTTACATACCCCTGAATATCTATATTTGTCAAAGATTGAACTCTCTCCAAGCTTGAAAATCTGTTCACCTCTTTCTAGTTGTTTTCCGCAGCCTCCACTACATCCTAAGTAAAAATAGTAGCATTGTTTGGGTTTGCATTAAGTGTCTCCTCCATATTCATGCTAGAATCTACCCTCACATTGGACACACCCTCTCGCATATTCAGATTTGGCTCTTCTACCACCTCCCTGTTACTTTCCATTATATCATTTCCAATGTTTGCCAACAGCTCGACTTTCTTAGCTGGTGTCTTAGCACCCACTGCAACTTTTGAACACGGCTGCTCAATTTCTTGGGTCCCTTCACTAGCACTTTGCAGAGCTTTTTCTATATTTATAATCCTATTCACAATACATGTACTCACAGTTTCTTTCCCCTTGTTGATTTGCGGACAAGTCGACTCCATATACTCAAAGCTCTTACAAATTTTATAGTTTCCTAACTCCTTTTCAAGCTCTAACTTTTGACGCCATATTCCTTCATTTGTGCGAATTTCTATTTCTTTGGGCAATGGAGGATAAGGATTCCAGTTGATGCAAATCCTTGCATACATACTTCCATCTGATTGGTCCACCGCATGCTCAGACTTTAAAAAGGAGCCGAGCCTATTGCCAATTTGCAAGATCTCGATATTCCACTGGAAGGTTATGCAAGCGAAGCCAAACAGGGGTATCTTTGATTGTTTCTTTCATAGGGTCGAAATTTAGAACCCACTCCTTAATAAAGAAGCCTATCCCATCCATTGAGAACCCAGCGTTTCATTTGCCTAGTATCACATTCAACCAGAAAAAAGCCATTGGCTAGGGTTCTAAGCTTGATGTTGGGTCCCCAGGTTTCATCGCACCACTTCCTAACCCTCGAAAAAGTGGGTTTTCCCCCTGCCCATTTCATAAAAAGGGCCTTTTCTCTAAAAAACTTACCAAGTCTGCCTAGACAGGATTACCAATTTCAAATGAAACAACCCTATCATTGTTCACTATGATGCATACCTGATCATCATTCTTTTCCTTGTATGCTACAATATCCTTCGAGTGATTGGCTTGGGATTCCACCTGCTTCGACTTCCATACCATTTTCTTGAAACGCCTTGTGTGGTTGTTTAGTGCCAGAAATAAGCCTCTTGTAGCCCCAGCCGGGGGATTGTGGCCTCCTAGAAGAGTATCTGCCTTGATTCGACCCATACCAACGCTTGTACGGACCATCCCAGCCCCAAACACGAGGCCCTCCATTTTTTAAACCTTCGTCTTCAAATTTACGAGGGGCTTGAAACTGCCCTTGACTCCTCAATGGCGGAAACCCTCGATCTCTTCCTCGCCACAACATTGCACCCGCCATGCAATGGATAATATTGGCAATGGTTGTGATGTTTAATATTATACTTGCTAAGTGAATTTTAATATATTAATTTATTATTAATATATATACTGTTATACATATATATTATTAAAAATAAATATATACATTATAAATTAAAAATAGATATATTTATATTTAATAATGTTGTATAAACATACAAGTTTTTAATTATAATTTTTCAATTTACTATTATTTTAAATTTATAATTATAATTTTTCAATTTAATATTATTTTTAATTTATAATTTTATTTTATAATTATTAACATATAGTTTAATAAGCAATATACTATACTATATTAGTTTAAATTTTTAAACTATTTTATAATATTAATTAATAAATTAGTTTAAATTATATATTACATAATACTAATTTAGATTATTAAAAAACAAAATTAGAATATTAAAAATAAAAAACAGCTTATAAATATATTTATAGGTATATAGGGGAGAGGGCCCATTAGTTGTGCACCCTAACTTCGCACTTCTAATTATCCTACGTCGAAATTTCAAATCACTCCCAATTTTTTAAAGCAGCTTATTTGGCAAGTTCTCTGCTTATAACTAAGGTTTCAGGGCCACATCATCAAATATGATGCCACATCAGCATGTTTTTTGTCAAGGTGTCCAAAAAGGCCCCAAAAAATAGTGAGACCAATACTTGTGCATTACATCATGGGTAGTTGAGCGCTGATGTGGTATCACATGATTGGTTGCTTTTTAGATCAAAAGCATACATTTTGTTTAGTTATGGGTAGTCAAATCACAACTATTGGACATTATATAAACAACTATTGGGTATTATAATCACAATTGATTGCACGACTATTAGACCCTACACGACTATTGGGCCCTCTCCCCTAAATGTCGTTTCAACATAAGGAAGTATTGTCCAGCCCCAACTTAACTTGTTGATCGATCTCGAGTAGAGTTTAGCCCTTGCACCGCTAATCGAGACATATGCCAAGTTCAGGCCCTAGATAATTCACAATAGCTAACCCGATAGTCACCTTGCTCTTGGCAGTACTCGGGAGAGGGAATCAGCCAAAAATCAAATTCCACATCCAAACCAGGCAATAAAAATAAAAATTACAGCATGGCAAATCGAGAGATTTTTCCACAGGTGTTTTTGGAGCACAAATACAATGACCATTTAAGGAGAAGGGTTTCGTGTCTAAAAAAATTGAAAAATTCATTGACGGTGACTTAGTTTGAGTTAAAATTGCCACCCGGAAAAACCTGAACCCTACCTGATTTGCAAGAGATTCCAATTAGTACCCGATTCAAGTATGAATTGTACCCAGAAACAGGGTAATATTCTGACGATTTGGTAACTTAGCTTGAAGGTATAGGTTGGATGGTAATAATGCCTGTTTTTTTAATATTGAAGATGTATGTCTTTAAAGACATCCTTCTTCTGCACCCTTTTCAGAATATTCAAAGTCATGTTTCTTGTCTTTAAAGGAAATATTCATTTTCATCAAACTTGACTTTGCAATGCTGTTTTGCAATCTGATCTTTCACATTCTTAAAATCTCCAATCGGCATTCTTGTGGAATTGTTCTCTGGTCCTTGAAAATAAACATTACATTCACTCCCTGAGCAACTACCTCCCCTTGTTTTCCATTACCATTCAAATCACTCTTTTTGCTGCAAGTGCCATATGGCTGAAATAACATACAATGCCTTTAGACATGCATAGTTGGCCCCAAATGAAGTGAGAACTCAGTTACCTTAATTCATTATCGCCATGTCAGCAACCTTCCACAAACCTACATACACACATTGAAACAAGAGACTTCTAGTGATATAGCTAACCTGTAGTGTAACCCTGCTCAAGGATGACAAGTAATGATAAATGAGAATTCCTAATGAATCCAAAGGTGTTCATCAAAGTAAGTCTACCGCAAAAACTTACCATGGCAATCCTTGACAGGTATGATATTCGTTCTCACTTCTCACCATTCCCTGGGGAATTGGATGAATTAACTAATAGCTCCAACTTTGTGGTAGCAGCTCCGAAATTCCCTTCAAAGACTACTTAAAAAAGACACTCACCACATTGAGGGGCCTTCATTTCAAATAGAGATCTACATTAGGAACTTCCTTTTCTCTGAAAATATGCAAAGGAAACTCCCAACTAGGAATTCCCCAAAAGGGATGTTTATTACCCTAAAAAACTCAATTTCCTTCAACTGAGCATTTAGTTCTTAACATTCATTCCATTTGACTCACATGAATTCAACACTAGTGCTAACTTCCCTTCAGCCTAACTCAAGAAACTATTTGGGTAATAGTTGCTTCCAATATGTGCTTACCTTTTGGAGATGGAGACAGGGATATCCTAGATTGATCATTTATTGGTCTGGGAATTGTTCATTATGATGCACTCGATTTATTGGCATGTTGTTGATTAGTTGATGAAATGCCTAGTTTCTTCAAATGTTTAAGTAAGCTTGCTCGGTTGACGATGACACATATTTCTGTACATCAAATAATAAAAATGAATGGTATCATAGCAGCAAAAGGCCATGAACCTTTTCACCTGTACTATCATAGCAGCAAGCAGAATAGTTGACAAGGAAGGAAATTGAGAGTATGCAATGGCAACAAGAAAAAATCTGGTTAAAAATTGGACCTATATATCTCCACCAAGCATGTTTTTGTTGAACCTTAATAAATCACAGTATCTGTTACTCTAAATATTATACTCCAATCAATGGAATCAACATGCAACAAAAATGAAAAAATTGATAGATACGCTCTCAAAAGAATATATATTACAAGAAATTTGCAATACCTTATGATGAGGTATATAGTGGTGCCATGCATAGCGTGCCTCCTCAGACAAAAGAAGTAGAGACCTTGGAGGAAGGAAAAGGACCATCCTCTCAAACTTTGGACATTTTCTGGAACCTTGATTGCCAACATTATCTTCTGTATGACTCATATCAACATCTAGTTGTCCATGATCAGCATCATTTTCTTTAGAAGAAAGCCAACCTCCACTTGTGTACTTTCTAAACTCCATTGTGCAAGAGCCAGCCAATGAAAGAGAAATTATGCATCCTTCAAATGCAGAATGTGTGTCTATATGTGGAGACAAACCAACTCCAGGAGGGTATTCATTTACCTGCACAAATTCAACCAAATGAGTATATTTAATGCAAGTAAGTTTTGATTAATGACTATATGCACAAAGTAAATAAGGAAGCTAATTTTGAATTGTGCACACAAACTAGACGAAACATCTAAGCAAAGAATAAAATCAGGTAAACAAGTTCACTGTTAATGAAACATTCAATGAATGATTTGGGACATAAGTATGAATATGTCAACTATGGGTCTAACCATGAAATTGTATAGAGAATCAAAGATATGCAAAAGATAAAATCAAACATAGACAATAAATTGTTTCAATTTAGGTAGACAACAACTACAATAATAAGCTCAAACAATGAATTCTCACAAGAAAAATGATAAAAACAACATTAAAAATTTAAGCCGAAACAATGAACTACAAGATGACCGAATGAGTGTTCCATTCAAACTGATGTTGCAAGAGATCTAGTTAAAATTTGCTAACAATTAAAAAATATTTCAATCAATGCAACTTACTTATAATATCCAAGAGTGAGTTGCTTATAAAATTATTCACATTTCATATCCAATCATGTACTTTTATTAAATAGCAAAGTTTTTCTTTCTATAGCACAATCCACTGATCCACTTAAATCATTTTGATTTGATTAGATTGATGTTTACAAGTTCTGTAAGATGCTGATACTTTTAAGACATTAAAATAGAAATGTTTGTCCTTAAATCCTTTGAAACAATGTTGATCCCAAGGGAAACACCAAATACAATTTATTTTTTAAATCATCTTAGTAATGGGAACTAACCTATTGTCAGTGCTAAATTGAGAGTGTATTTTGTGGCCCAAGAACTTTACTGACATTAGATGAAATATACACTTGCATTATAAACTTCACAAGCTTTCCAACAATATATGACTAGACTAACAGATGGGCCACCATGTGAAATTTAAAACTCTCAGGAAAAGCTATGGCAAAACTAGAACTAGAGGCAAGCTACGAGGAAATCTCAAAAATGTGTAATATGCCTATGTTTCATTACAGTTGCAATTGGCAACCATGCTAAAAATGCATTAAAGCCAACCACCAGCTAAAGTGTATTCCCTATGAGACTAACACAAAGATTAATCTCCTGAAACATACACAAGTACTCCTCCCTTACTGGTTTCCCTTCTTAAACAGCTGCCTGCTTATTTGCACTTAGACTGGTTACATCCATGAAGGAATATTCAAATATTTATACAGAAACCTGTCACATGCCAATTTTAAAACTCACGCCCTGAAAAGAAAATACACCCAAAATATCCTGTGCATTTAAGTGGATTGACTCTAGTACATAAATATAAAATATTAAAGCTGATACCAACTTCTGCAAGGCTGCAACTAAATCTTTACCAGTTTCCAATAGAACAAGGGCTATATAAACAAGTGACATATCAAGCCTGATTTTCCCTTAAAATAACCTACTCTTCTGCTAGAATATGCATGTACAGTCCAAGCAATCTCCAAGATATCATAGATAAGGCATCTGATAGAATCTTATTCATCATTCAAAATATACCCTGAACATCCCCTCCAAAATCCTTAAGCATGCTCTTATAGGTCTGTAAAGTCCAAAAGAATATTCAAATTTCAAACCCCTGTGACTTTTAGGTTGAAACTTGAATAGGTATATCATCACTCTATTTCCTATCATTTTCAATTTGTTTACTTGCTTATGCTAACTGGCTGATTAATACAGAGTAAACAAGAATATATAACAACAGTAATAAACATATCAATTATTCAACAATGTGCATGCACAGAATAGGTAATGTATTCTTCATTCCTCAAATATGCAGTAAGTACATCATAGACCATGTGTGCTGTCCCCGACTAAAAATGAAATGTGAAATATATAGTTGGGTGATGTTGGTTGAGGGCACCAACCGTTGGCAACTACCCAGCACAACTATCCAACTGTCGGACTAATTCCCGATTACAACATATATTAATTACTTTTTGCTGATTACAAATTTATTTATTTATTTACTGACTACACAATTTACCTCTGACTTTTTGAAATGCCCTATATAATTTGTTATTATGTCCTTTTATTAGGCTATGGTGTGTAGCCTTCTGATCTGTTTTAATATAGTTATATGAAACCCCTTATGATTTTGAACTTGATGTATTTTGACTCTTTGTTATTTATTAGACTTTGATTTATTAGCTCAAAAACAAAACACAAGAGGGTCTGGCAAGTTAATGATGTTTTTGACACTGAAAAGCGGGGCTGTAACAGCATCCTTCTTGTTTTCTCTGTCTCTAATAATAGGAAGTTTTCTAAATTCAGTAATACAAATATAAATTCCAAGAAATGAATACTTACAGTAGTGGACAGTGGAGATAAACCCCCAAGTGTAATAAACCAAATGTTTTTCACAAGACTTGTGACATTAAACAATGAAGCAATTCTTAGAGTACACCAGAATTGAAAAATATGAGTGTAAATAATAAATCAACATTCAGAGACAAGGCCGAGTACAGAGGTTGAGTTCAAACATGAATCTTGACTTAATTACTTTAAATTTTACATACTTAGGTGATCGGCTGGCATCAAGTAAACTGATTGTGACATATGCAGTAGACTAAATCCCTCACATTCCAATTTAAGGGATGGGAATTTCATGTTGTAAAATTATAATAAAATATTTCAACATCAAAACTAAATAAAAAGCCAATAGACTAAAAAATCGCAATCATCTCGAATTCATTATTTTTTGAGCATAACAAAAGAATGTGTCACAATATTGCTGTAATTTCAGACCACATACCGTTAACTGATCAAGTGGCAGATAATTCTCTGCCTGATTAACCTCTGGAAGAGAAGAGATTCTGTTTAACAAATCTGACAAAAAAAGTGGAAGCTGACCCAAGTTTTGCTCTCTATCAACATTTCGTGTCTGCGGAAAGAACAATTAACCAACCAAAACCATCAAAAATTTGCATTGGCACCATTGAAAAATACTTGAAATATGAAGATATGGCATCCAACATCAAGACTTCTTTTTCTAAATGATCTCCAACATTCTCCCAAGCCAACACTCAAAAATCAGATGAAATAAAAAGAAAACCTGACTTCTTGGGTGGCATAGACACACACGATAGTTCAAAAACTTAGATTCACTAAACTTGGGAGCTCAAGAGTTTGATTTGGACTCAACAAAAATTTAAGCAAATAAAATAAATTACATTAATACACAAAATAACTAAGCTACCAGTTTGGGTATAGGTTTGGGGGTTTGGTTCACATATACAGCCAAAAAATAATTGGTGTTGAGTTTGTTTTGAGTTCAGCCATAGAAAAAACATATAAAAGTCATAAACATATTTGCAGAATAAAAACAGGAATTAAGTTCAGAATACCACATAACATAGTCTAATAATTTAATCAGCAAAATCACCACATGACATAAAAATTGACTAGTCATCTAGGAAGGCTTTAAAATTGACCATGAAACATTTTGCAAGAGCCTAAAGAATTTTGTACAAAGTTCATTAAAATTTGGCTTCTGATATAGGTGAAATTTTTACATTTATAAGGTACCTAGTGGGCATACAAGGAAGAAGGTTTGAGGGGTACTTGAACTAAGGATAAGAGAGCGCAGTTAAATAGGAGTGGAGAATAATTGTAGAAGACTGGATTTTGTAAAGGGTGAGAGTGGCAAAGAATAAATGGGGGAATAACATCAGCACCATGAACTATCGCATGCCTTGTTTGTTGGGTGTTTTAGAGCCTGTTTCCCAGAAACCATGTTAAGTGATCTGGAAATTGGCCTCTTGGACACAAAAATAGTCATCGCCCTATTAATAAACTCCACTAAATCAAAGATCGAAAAAATAAACATGGCCACAACAATGCCCTGCCAACAGTAAACATTGAGTGAACAGCAGTAATAAAACTTCTAAAGATTTAAACCCCCACGTTAGCAACAAAAATCAGATTTTTTCATTAAAAAATATAGAAACTCCATTTTTGCATGCAGGTTTGTTATGGATTTAGTCAGGTTCCATCAGGTTTGTCCAAGACAAATCCAGTGTATTATCCACATGCTTGTGGTAACACAAATTTCTAAAGATTTAAACCCACGTTAGCAACAAAAATCAGATTTTTTCATTAAAAAATATAAAAAACTTCATTTTTGCACGCAGGTTTGTTATGGATTTAGTCAGGTTCCATCAGGTTCGTCCAAGACAAATCCAGTGTATTATCCACATGCTTGTGCAGATCCACAGGTGGGCCAACCCAAAATCCAAGCAAATTTGAAGGCAAATTTGTAACTTATCAAAATAAATATAAATAATGCATGAAATGCATAAAGAACAATTTTAGAGAACACACGAGTCTTTTGATAATAGTAGCATTACTCAGACATGGCAAATCAAAAGTACATATGGAAATTGATTACATAGAATTTAATCGAGAAAAAAAAATGCTGAAATATTCATAAAAATCGGGGAAAATGTTGTTTTTGTTATTTAAAGCCAAATAAAGGGGGAAAAAAATTATCTCCTATTGCATTCAGACCAAAAAAATATATTCTGTGCTTTTTAAAACCAAAGAGAGTTCTAAGGGCAGAAACCATTTTTCAGAATTTTATCACTTTAAGTTTTGACTAACTGTCAATTAACTCCTTCCAATCACCTCGCAAAACTCACACTGCTGAGATCCAAATTGCTTAAGACAAAAAGGACAATAATTGACCAAAAAAAGGGGATGCAGAATCTTGTGCAGCAGCCAAGTTCTCTTCTTACACTCAACAAGTCTGAGCAAGTCTCTACAAAGACTTGACAAATAATTAGTGCAATACTCCCAGGTTTCTGCAGCAGATTCGCTTCATGAATCATGCACAAGTTACTCATCTACTACAAAAACTCGCAAGTACTTCCAAGTTCAGCAAGTACTTGCCAAGTTTTTAAAAACAGGCACCCACGACCTTCCATAGTAAAGGAGACTATCAATGATGGGGACCAAATGGCCCCATGTATGCCCACCACAAATAAGGCCAAATTGTACCACATCTCTAATGATCATCATCTCTTAAGAACTTATCATACTCTATGTCATGCATTGAGGCCAACAATGCCTCCTATGTCCTCCAAGTGATGATCGGATCCCACAATGACCCTTCTTTATGATAAACAATAACACTTATAGTGTCCCTTTCTCATCTCTTTGCTTTCTAAAGCACTTAGTCAAATAATGCCTTGCTTTGCCAAAATAGAAACATATCTTCTTCTTCCCCCCTTTGCCAGTATTCTAAGAGACAATTAAAAGACATTGATCCCTTCACCATAAATTGATCCTCAATGTGATACCATCATAATTAGTACCACCATAAGCATGCTCATCAATAATAATATTTTGAGGATTGCGAATGGCAAAAGTAGTGAAAGTATGCACACAATACTTGACAAACATCTCTAAAATATCTAAATTGAGATTTCCCAACCTATCGATCATTTTTCTAGATTAAACAATATCATTCTTGAACACCTCTAAATAATAATATATCATTCAAGGAATCATTGTCTTTGAGGTAAGAATGAAGATCAAGTGAAAT
Source organism: Sequoia sempervirens (assembly GCA_007258455.2). Taxonomy (NCBI): domain Eukaryota; kingdom Viridiplantae; phylum Streptophyta; class Pinopsida; order Cupressales; family Cupressaceae; genus Sequoia; species Sequoia sempervirens. The sequence continues at coordinate 13,258 of VDFB02033665.1, read as the reverse complement.
GGGCATCAATATAATACTAGTAGCTTGATCTACATTGTTGTGGAATGCATCCTTATCTTCCTTGGTAGAGGGAATCTTTTTGGTCCCACATGCAATTCACAATATACCCTTAGACCTCAAAGCTATCACTATAGATGATATAAATGGCTAATAATTGTGTCCCATCAACAAAAGGTCAGAACCATCTACATCTTGAGAGAAACTAAGACCATAGAGGTAGGTTGCAAATGTTGCAAATAGTATACCACTACTAAGAATTTGAAAAGAGCTTTCAAACTGCTCAAAAAATGGATCAAAGAGTCAATATGACAAAGTTATGCCCTTTGGAAAATTAGGTATAAAATACCAAATGACAATCCAATGGGCATATTGTTAGTCCAATGCACTTATGTACACTATGTGGACTAATCAAAATAGGCAAAATATTTGCCCAATGACACTAAGACACATTTTAGTCACTCATAATGGTAAGTATTAAAAAAAAATCATACCTATACCATATGGTTCATACAAATGAAGCCACATGGCATACAATATTCCAAATCATTGCCAATATCTCATGGTCATGCCATGCTCATTGTATGCCAACATCACAAAGAAATCACCAAGTTAGATTGGTTGGGCATCAAACTCCCATCCTCTAAGGTGTCAATACCTTAACAACAGATGGGTGACCAATCAAGCAAGCCCATGCGCCTAACAACTATATGCAAATGCAATTTTTTAAACAAGTCCTTTGCCAAATTTTCTTCAAGGGTCACTCGTCCCACGATCCCATGGTGCACTCCATGTGAGAACCCTTTGTTGTGCTTGTCCCTCAATCAAATGCACTCACCCAACATGACCAACCTACCTTCCTTGGAAAGGCTAAAACTTCCAAGGGGATTTGGAGGCAAAAATGAAAAAAATTGGTGAACCAAAAATGGCTCAATGACTATTTTTTGCAAGGAATTCAAAATGTAATCAGATCTAAATATAATGTACCTAAATGGATGTTCCTTCAAAACCCTTAATTTTCCTATCCAAACAAAATATTGCACTAAGGGAGGCTCACAAGTCAAATTCTCTTTCAATGAACTCCTATAATTTCTAAATTCTACAAGAATGTAGATCTAATATTACCCAATGTCAATTGCTCAAAAGAATTGCTAGATTTTCCTCTTTTTCTAAACATTGACCCTTAATAAAATTAATTTGTGGCTCAACACACAATGAGATATCGCCAATCCACACTCCTTTACTATAGCAAGTGACCAAAACATCAGGAATTTTTCAAAATCCAATCTAGCTTTCCCATTGGGGACACCAACCATTTTAGACTTTTGCCAATTACCCTCTTATTATTTTCAAGGTCCTATGATCATTCCTATATTCTATCCCTTTGGTGGGTTTGTCCTACAAATCTTGTGATAATGTGTGTTCATGCTACTAACTATTGTGAATCACTGGCTCCTATTTGACTTAATTCTCGCTTCTTAGTATAGTAGAAAATCTTAGTGAGTTCCTAATGGACTTCAAGAACTCATGAATTTTTTCAACTAGCAAGTAACTCAACAAGCACTCACAAGTAGAGTATTGTCGGATAACTCAAGAGTTTGTCAATGAAACTCACCAAGTTGTATAGTTGGACTCAATGATTTTTTGCAAGGGGGGCATGCATTTCTACATTTTTATCTTCAACTAGTGCATTTTATTGGCTAATTGGAAGTGCAATTTGAAAAGAATTATTGATGGGTGGTTAAGAGTGATAAAATTATGAAAAATGGAATGTGTGCACCATGAAGGTCCCTATAGTCTTGAAGACCTTAATTTGGGCCTAGGGGCAAGGGTTCATTGGTAGCCTTTGCTACTCAACCCCACTCTATATTGTGCAGGGTGCACACTAGGGGCACTACCCTTGAACCCCACTTTGGGCTGCCCCATGAAACCCCCACTTTGGGTTTCAAAAGCAAAACATAAAAATTGTATTAGGCTATGCCAAAATGAAAAGCAGATTTTTCCCTTTATTTGCCTTGAAATAACAAAACCGACATTTTTCTCCCTATTTTTATGAGTTCTTCATTAATTTGTAGTCTCTTGATAAAATCCCAATCAATTGAATTCCATTTATACTTTGGGTTTGCCAAGTCAATCTTGATTCCAAGTAATGCCAATAGATCCAAAAAGACTTGCCCCTTCTCTAAATTCATTCTTTGTGCTTCTTGTGCATTAATTTCTATTTTTTGTATAATTACGTATTTTTTTATACAATATTTTGCCGAGTCCAAATTTTGTGATGCTAAGTCCATGCCAAGTCCAAGATTTCCTACTATGTTTCTTACTATGTGTTGGTTCTTAGAGTTGTAGGTCCCAAATCCCTAGATGTAGGCTTCATATTGAGCACCAAGGGTGTCAAACTCAGGGCAAAGCCTTCAAACTTATAATCAAGCAAGGCAACTTTGGACCAATTTGCTAAAGTGGATAAGACCTTCTTCGACTTCAAGCCCGACTAGACCCAAGGGGCTTCCCTAGAGGTATCTTGAATAGGATTAAACACTACTAAAGATAGACAGATGACTAAACTGTTGCATAGCACCTAGTGTACACCTGACCCCAAAAGTTATCACTAGGCCAACAACTAACCTACTACCATAACCTCTATTAAGCTGATAAGCACATCACTACAGAACAGCAAGATATGGGTATACACAACATGACTCTCTATGATAAGATCTCTTAACATTCACTACAAATGTTTTCCTTGGTTGCAATATTGAGTCATGAGATGCATACAAACTAATGTTCTACTCCCAAACTACGAGTGAATGATGTTTTTGTTTTAAGCATTGGGTGGATCATCACTTCCAAGACCGGTGCCTAATCCGTTGGGTTAGAGTCATAGCACACCATGAGATACAACATTAAAAAATCAAAAGGGCTATGAATTGTGCAAACACATACACCACAAATAATGATATCAAACAACTAATCATACTTAGTAATCCATCCCTAGATTGCAAAAATTCATATGCAATATATAAATGACCATTACAAACTTTGCAATGTCATAGAATGTTGCAACATTCATCAAATATCTATTACATTCATAATAGCACATGTGGCAAGAGGAAACCCTAAGATAGAGTTTCCTTGAAGATCTACAAATGGATTCGTGGAGACATTCAATCACATATATCGTTTACAATATTAACTTCCTTGTGATTTACAACAAATGTTGCTCTAATGGTGATTGGACATGCAAGAGTTAAAACCCTAGAAGCTCCTTTGCACTTGCAATCACGTGGAAACGCAAAATGACCTACTCTCCTAGAAGATAGAAAATGATCAACCATTGGAATGAGAAGTAAATTGATATTCATAGCATTTGGTCTTGTCCCTTTGTCGCATGCGAGAATTCGACTAAGAACCAAATGTCTCGATAATGGATTGCAATGCATGTGCAATCCCATGGAATTCAAACGATGGATGATGTAGATTCGACATGAGGACCATCAATATCTAAGCTTCAACAACTGCATTAATGGCAGCATGGTTGCCCTCATCCTTCATCGTTGAATGTACATTTGAATCCATGCCCTTAGAATAAGCAATGGCTTTTGGGGAGAGTCCTGATTGGTTGTTGCAATGGTCAAATATGGTATTAATGGTATCCTGGGAGGTTCAAGGGAGTGGAAGAAGTGATATGAAGAAAATATAGAAGTTGGAAATGGAACAAGATGTGAGAAATAGACACATACAGAGTTTCAGGTCAAGACTAGAGGTCAAAACAGGATAGAGGAATGGAAGTTTTTAAGTGCAATGAAACTCCACAAAAGGGGCAAAAGGAATTAATGAAGCTAATGAATTGCAAGGAAAGGATGCAGAACTAGACATCAAGACGAGATGCCCAAGTGGAGGATTGGATGTCTAGAAGTCAAGTGGAACTCCACACAAGAAGAAATCAAAGGAAAAAAGGCATGTGGACCCTTCACAAGAACTCAATGTGAAAGTGGATGTTGGGACAAGATATTGGAACGAGGGCCCAAATGTCTAGATGAGTATCAAAGTCTACAAGGCAGGGAGAGACAAAGAGATCAAAAGTTTGTAGGGATTGGGAATGAAAGCGGACAAGAGGGTGGGATGAGCAACAAACATCCAAATCCCAAACAAGTTCTCATAACTAATGGAAAAGAGGGAAAATAGAAAGAAGGAAAACCTTATAGAATTTTGTGAGAAAAAAGGGGAGGACCAGAGGTGGAAGAAATGTTTGGATCCACATAAAGATCGTGCAAAGAGGTGGAACAAAGGGAAGTGAAAGGAAGGAAAGGAGTAATGGGCTTTGTGGGACTTTCACGCAAGACTAGATACTAGAACTAGATACTGGACAAGCAATAAATGTCCGATAGTCCATAGAAAGTGCATAACAAAAAATGATAAAAACACTCCTAAACTTGGACTTGTTTGGATTTTTAGCAGCCTCCAACAATCCATAAGAATATGGAGGATGAAAAGGAGGGCTAGATACTTGATGAGCAGGAAATGTGCAATAGTCCATGGAAAGTCCACAATAGCATAGAATGATGAAAACACTCCCAAATTTAGACTCTTTTGGATTTTTAGCAACTTCCAACAATTGATAGGGATATGGAGGATGAACAGGAACAATACTTGTGCAAAATTGACCAAAGAAGACTCATTAGGAATTATCTCAAATCAATTATAAGTGATTGGAAAATGAGGCCAAAAGCAAAAAGAGGTTGGGGACCAAGCAAATTTAGGCACTACAAAGTTAGGTGTCAACACTATGAAAGGGCATTTGCTCTACTTCTAACCCATGTTACACAGGGGCATGCCCCCAACCATAAAACCCTTGAGGCATTTCGAGGACGGCAGGATGTTAGGGGATGTCCCCTTGTCATCCCCCTACCTACAAAATTTCAAAAGTGTCTCGGAACGCATCCTTGAAATTAGGGAGATCCAAGAATGCAAAAGGGATGTTTGGGACAGCCAGGGACGTCTTAGGAGTCCACCAACCATCTCAAGGACGGCCAGGCGTCCCTCACAACATCTAAACAAAGGGAATTGATTTTTTCAAAAACAAAATGATATTATATTGTATCCTATTACGTTGTAAAGGGGTCCCACAAACCCTCCCATGCCCCTTATACACCCTAAAATAGCAAAAAAAAAAAAGACAAACTACATAAGTGAAGTGTTGCACATACTTCTACTACTGAATGTTGTGCCTAGCGCCATTATTTTACTGCTTCTAGTTTGTTGTTGCAGGGACCTAGGAAGGGGGTTTTAGGGGTGAGATTGACAACGCCTCCCCATTACATAAAGCAAAGCTTTAAGCTTGAATAACAATTGCAAATTTGAAGCCCAAATTGAAGCTTAATAGTGAGAAAAAACTCAAAGAATATTCATCTATGTTAAGATATGCCATTTTCTCTTTTTTTTAGTGTTTACCTTGTTAGAGAGGGTTTGTAAGTTTGTAACTAGTTTTAATTTTAAACTTCTAAAAATGTTTTGGTTTCAATTTGTTATCACAAAGAAACTCCACAAAATGAGCACTAGCAATAGTGCCAATGATGACAAAGTGAATGAGGGCAATAAAGAAAATGAAGTAGAATAGACCTTTCTTCTCATTCTAGAAATCCAAACACAGGTTCTATTGGAACCCACAAGACCATTTTGCATGTTGTTTACGCTCTTTTCAAAAATTTGCAAAAGGCCCTTTCAATACCAAAAAACCCTTGCTTTAATTTGCCACCAATTTAATCATCAATTAAGGGTAAAAATACAAAGGGCAGTAGGCATTGACTATGTCATATTTGTGAAACTAATTACTATGGGAGATATAGTAGGGTTAGAAACCATCTATTGGGTGAGAGTGGACATGGGCTTAGAGTTTGTGCAAATATAACATAGGAACAGTAGGTTGAAATGGCAAGGTTGGTTGGAGTGAGGAAAAAATTACTAGTACTACTCACAATAGGAAATGGTCATCCAAAACATTGCAATCTATTGATCAGTATGACTATTCCGACGTGTCAGTTGGAGAGAGTTGTGATAGAGGGAAGAGGAAGGCCACTTCTACTATAGGTGAAAAAAATACAATGGTAGGGTTAATGAATTTGCAAAAATGCGAGCAAGTTGATGGTTCAATGGCCAAAAATTTTTATGCCCATGTTATTCCATTTCATTTGGCAAGGTCTTATTTCAAAGCTATGTTGAGAGATGCAATGGTCATTAGACCCTCTTATGCTCCCCTTGGAGAACACAGATTGTGTACCTCCCTCCTTGACAAACAATATTCAAAGGTGAACATGTTGATGGAGGAGATGAGACAAACATGGATTAGGACTGGCTATTCCATTATCATGGATGGTTGGATTGATATTTGACATCAGCCACTCATTAATATTCTTGATACATGCCCTACTGGTTAATACTTTCTAGGAACTATTGATTGCTTTTGGAAACATAAGGATGTTGATTACCAGTTTGCCATTTTGAAGGGGGCCATAGAGGAGGTTGGGTCTTCTAATGTTGTGCAACTTCTGACAGATTCAGCTCGTGTTTGCAAGTTAGTTGGTTTGATGGTTGAGAGCATTTACAAACATATTTTTTTGTCTCCATGTGTACATGCTTTGAATAATGCTTTAAAAGACATTGGCAAAATAGATTGGTTAAGGTAGCATTGGCCGAAGCTAGAGACATAAAAATGTTTGTATGTAACCATCACACTTCACTTGCACTATTTTGATCTTATTCAAAGAAATAATTCCTCAAACCAGTTGAGACTAGATATGCTAGCTATTTTATTTTGCTAGAGAGGATGTTGGAGGTGCAAGGTGCTCTACAATCCATGGTGGTTTGTGGAGAGTGGAAAAAGTGGGCTCAATCAAAGGAAAAAGAAGGGAAGGTGGTGAGAGAAAAGGTGCTTAAGCAACGACACTTGGTGGTCCAATATTAGGTAAAAAAAATTATTTAATAATTTAAATTAATATGTTTGAGTTTCTACTTTGTTTTAATTTTTATTTTCAAATTTTAATTTTAATAGTGTTAATGTCATAATTTTTAAATGTATCTTGCAAATATATTTGCTTTATCCCAAAACCAATTTAAGGTGAAATTGCTTGATATTAACAAAGGAGGAGATTACAATATATAGAGGTAGAAGAATACTGTAGACATTAAATATGTCTAACTACCTCACCTACTGACTACTGTAGCAACAGTAGTATTGACCATTAACATAAGTAGAATATAATATTCTAACACCCTCCCTTAATGGTCAATCGCCTAACTAGCCTACAGAAAACAATCTGCAGGTCGTTGGTCACAAATTCTTCAGAACACTCTGCTGCTACGGAGACCCTCCCTGGATCTGCAGAATGTTGGTGACCAAAAACATCCAAAAGCTCTGCAACAAAAGACAAGAGTCTGCCACTGACTTTGCCACGTGAGAGAAGTCTGCCACCAACCCTCCCAGAAACTGCAGAACTGCTGACTAGAAGTCATCACAAAGTGTCCAACCTGACGTTGGATAACAGAGCTGTCCTTCCCTGAAGCCAGAGACACACCGAGAACAGCGGCCACGATTTTGAGGATAAATCGGCAAACCGTCGAGACTTTTGCAGAGGAGCACGACGCCCGAGAACAGACTGCAAGAAGCCAGTTGTGCAGTGTTCGCCTCGACAACTTGAGGTGCGACAAAAACAGACTGCAACAAACCACGATTTTTGAGGAAAAAATCGCAAAACCCATATTACAAATCATCGTTTTTTCGGAAAAAAACGGTAAAAACCAAAGACCAGAGAGCCCTCCTGAACAACAGAAACCCTGACTAGGGTATACAGGAAAAACTCGTAATTTTTCAAGGAAAAAATTATAAACCTTCAGGAATTTTTTAAGGGAAAAATTATGAAAACCCACAACAAAGGGATCCCACGCAACACTGCGAATTACAGAAGCCCAGAACAGGTGGCCATTGATTGTCGGCTGAAGATCAGAGGGTTGGGAACCCTAGCCGCTAGAACAGATCTGCACAGAAATCGAGGCACGGAAAACGAAGCACCCAGAAAAATCAAACGACAACCCATTTGAGATCTCGGAAAACCCACCAAGAATCTGCAATCAGAAAAAATTTCCGACTTGAAACAGAGGCACAAATTTCGAGGCACGAACTTCGAAACACCTAGAAAAATCTGAGACCGACCCATTTGAGATCTTGAAAAACCCAGAAGGAATCTGCAATTAAAAATAATTTTCGCCTTGGAACAGAGGGTAAAAACCCTAGACGAACTGGCAGAAACCCTAGCCACCATGGATGCACAAAAAAGTTGCAGAAAATTCTGAATATCTTCGTACCCAGTTGCAAAAAACCTAGCCACGGATCTGAGAGGTCAAAAACGACCTGGTGAAAGCAGAAAATGGCGGCTAAAAAAGTCTAAAACGCGGGCTCCATAGATCTGACGAAAACGCGTCTGCAAATCGTGCCAAAACAAGTCCGCGGCTCAGAAAAAACGCGATCAGAGAGCAGAGATTTAAACGCGTTCAAAAATCGTGACTTGGAACAAGTTAAAATCCACATTCAACAACATGAAATCGCGAGCAAGGCAGACAAAGAAAAACGCGATCACAAGATCATAAAAACGCGTCCATACTCCAAGAACCCGCGCGGCCAAGAATTCTGAGAGATCCGCGGCAGAAAACACGTGACCAAATACCAGAAACGTGTGGCCAAGATCATGAAGTCGCGCGATTTTAAAAATCGCGTCCAGGAGCAGGAGGTCGCGCGCGGGTGCAGGCCAAAAACACGATCAGAAGAAACACGGCTCTTACTCGGACGAAACTCGCGCCTGAAGATCACGAAAAACGCGCAGCCAAATCCAGGATAACAAACGCCAACAAAGCGCCAGAAACCCTCCGAGAAGAACCACGAATATTCAGACAAAAGGGTTTCGATTTTCTAGTGAGAAAACACTCACGAAAATCTAAGAACAAAAAACCCTCGAATTTTTCAGAACAGGCAGCGACGAAATCTCACGTGAGGATTTTTCACGAATTACAGATTTAAAAAATTCGCCCAACAACCCTAGTCGAATCTTGAGCCCTCCCCTAAGGGAGGCTCAGACCTGCTCTGATACCATGAAACAATTTGCTATGAAATTGCTTGATATTAACAAAGGAGATGTTTACAATTTATAGAGGTAGAAGAATACTGTAGACATTAAAAATGTCTAACTACCTCACCTACTGACTACTGTAGTAATAGTAGTATTGACCATTAAATAATAAGAGAATAATATATTCTAACATTATCATATCACTTGTTGTGGGGGTAATCAGGTATACGGATACAAACTCTCCTAGCCTTGGAGAGATTTATGAGGCTTTTGATAGCATGCTTGATCAAATGAAGCAAGCAATTCATGACAAGAATCCTAGATTGCAATTCTATGAGGAGCATATTAGGCTTATAGTCACAAAGAGGTGGAACACAATGAACACCCCTCTTCATATGGTTGCCTATGCTCTTAATCCCAAGTGGTATGCACCTAGAATTGGCTGAATTATTCCTTGCATTCAGCAAACCAAAGGGTAGGATGGATAAAGCCACCATTGCACAAAAAAACACTATTGAATGGTGGAAATTTCATGGGAAGGACACACCAAAGCTAAAACAACTTGTTATTCATCTACTCTCACAAATTGCTAGTTCCTCTACTGCAAAGAGGAATTGGTCCACCTATGATTTCATCCATAGCAGCAGAAATATTTTGGGGAAAAAATTGCCAAACTAAAAGTACGAGATTTTTTGAAAAAATCAGGATTTAAACGAGAAAAAATGGTAAAAAATCAGATTAAAAAAAAAATGTTCAAAAATGTTCAAAAAGTGACAAAAACTACTTGTTTTTTGAAATTTGAAGGCATTTTGATAGCATAGAGATATAGAGAGCAAATAAAATAGAGAGTTTAGCCCATGAATTGTCCATATGAAAAGTTTGTCTAAAATAGCAAAATGCAATGTAGCATGTAAGTTTTGTTAATAGACGATTATTTGGTAAGTTTTGTATAAAGTTGATAGTGTTATTGCTAAGTTAACAATAAAACATTTCACTGAATGATATGTGAGTGAACCTCTAATCTTGTTGTATGATGCGAGAGGATGGTAAAATGCTACTAACAAAACTGCATTCCAAATTATTATTAATATCAAAAGAATGTTTAATCATACATACTGCACTATTATAACAAACTCTGAAACCTTCAAAAACTTAGTAAGACATCAAAACAACAACAATAAAGATGTTTGCATCTCAAAAGGATAAAAGAAAAAAACTATTTTATCACTAAGAAACTTTCAAGTAGGAAACTTCAAAGAATATATCATCCAAATAAAAATCTAATCAATTGATAAAAGAGAAACCATTTCTCATAACACATAGGGTCAAATGGGCATGAATTATGCATTTTCAAAGATTTGGGATAACAAGTCACATTCAAAAGCTTTGCTATTAAACCAAACCTTCAAATTTAGTCAACATACTAACTCATATAAAGTAGAAGTAGAAGATAGACACAAAACACATTTTAGGATATATATGCATAATATCAAAATAAGCATACAAAATCACAATGACCAAGAATTTGATGTCACAAAGATTGGACATCTTGGTGCAATATTGGGTTACATATAAACATCAAATGATGTTTTCATGCAACCAAGGGTTTTTGTACTACAACTTGAGAGAAGGATAAAACGTTATGAAGACAAAGATGACCTACACATAACATCACCTCTTCACCTCTAGTAATGAGACTGTAAAAAAATGAAACCATAGTATTGTCATATTCATCAAGCAAAGCAATGATATGATAGAGAGCCTAAATTAGCATTAAATTCAAGCCATTTAGCTAGGAATACGGATTATTTATTTCCAGTAAACTAATTTACAAGGCTACCATTGTAGAAAAAGATAGACCATCAAATGTTGTTTGGACCGAATAACCAACCAATCTTCACAATAACAATTTAGTTGTGCATAAAATCAAGATAAGAAGTAGACTCAAAATTAAACCATGATAAAGTAGACATAAAATATGAAGTAGACACAAAGAGCTAAAATATAACCTTAGAATATAGACCATTCACATGTCATAACAGTAAAATACCCTCTCTTTGGATGGAAGCCCCACAAAAATAAAATAGATTTAATGTTTTTTATCTTGTTAATTTAAATTGAAAGATCCTTGTGATGTGCACATTTTAAAATTTATTTAAAATTCAATGTAGATAAAAAGTAGACACAAAATTGAACGATGTGTGACAGCATATTGATGGTATTGACAAAAATTCTAGCATTTGAATATAGATAAAATTAAACCATGATAAAGTAGACACAAAATATGAAGTATGAATAGTGAGCTAAAATATAACCTCAAAATATAGACCATTCACTTGTCATAACAGTAAAATACTATCCCTTTGAATGGAAGCCTGACCAAAATGAATTAGATTTAATGTTTTATATCTTGTTAATTTAAATTGAAAGATTCTTGTGATGTGCAGATTGAAAATTTTATTTAACAAATTTTTCATCTTTTTGTATGCATTGGTTGAATTTTGTGTAAATATTATTTATATGGTGTGAAGTTATAGAATGTACTTGCAACAGTGCTACAACAAAAAATTGCCTACCTTGATTCAAATGCACCACTTCCCAACTCCCTACAAGTTTGCAACTAGTTGTGCCTTCTATGCACATCCCAATGAGCTCTTGTTTGTAGTTGTGCCATAAAATATCGCACAGCTGCGTTATTCATAAAATATTTCGCAGGTTTCGACGGTTTCATAGGTTGATGGGAGATTGATTAAGGTTTTTGACACAATTTAAACACGAAAAAATTGTTGAAAATCGCAGTCAACGGTTTTTCAAAAAGACAATTTTTGGGGGGAAAAAATCATCTACCGAACTGATTTGCAAAAAATCGGGTATAATCAGGATTTTTTGGAGATGTTTGCTTATCTGGTTTCCTCCACTCCATCAAGAGAAACAGGCTTACATCTAAATGGGCAAAAAAGCTAGTTGCAGTTCATAGTGCCTTGAGACTGTAGGATCAGCAAACTACTGAGTATTAAGAGACTCTAGCAGCACATTGGGATGTTGATCCTGAAGATGTTGGGCAGATTGATGAGGAGTAGATGCAGTCAAGACTGGTCGAGATTCCATTGGATGAACCACAACAGCAGCCAAAGAGTGACACAGAGTCTTTGTCTTTTGATATTGATAGCCCAGATGAGGCATTGTTGTATTTTGAAGTTTGACTATTTGAGACTTGCATTTAAACTCTAAGTTTTAATTTTAATCCCTAAACTCAAAAATTTAAATTGTTGTTATGCTATTGTCATCATTGAACTACTATTATACTACTAGTATATTGCTGCCATGATTAAATTTTATTGTTCTTATATTGTTGTCATGATTAAATTTGAGTGTCTCCCCTCTATCTCTGTTGTTATTGCTGGATATTAATATATTTTGAAATTTTCATATGTATTGTCATCCCCTCGCTATCCCCAAAAAATTGCCCTTAGACTGCCATCCCCAAAATGTGTCCCCTGTCATCCCTCCATCCCCATTCCCGAAACACCATGGAACATAGCTTCTAACTCACCTTTTTTAATTTAAAATGTACTTGTGAAATTGATTTTTGGGCTTGATCCTTAAGCTTCTCTTCCATTTGGTTGCTACAATTGTATCCTCTTGCTACAATTGTACCTTTTGTTGCCATTAAGACTAATCATTGATAGGACAAGCTAAACAAACATGGAGCTATTTTTCATGCTTGAGCCTTAAGCTTTTATTTTTAGTTTGGTTGCCACAATTGGATCCTCTTGCTTAGTTGCACATCTTGTTGTCATCAAGATTAGTCATCCCACACTAAGATAGCTCCTTTGTGTCTACTTAACTTGGCTTCATTGACCTATATATATTGTTAATCAAAGGTGATCCACAACAATAGAGTCAAGGCAATACAGGCCCCACAACAATAGTTTGGACTATTGATGACTATTGTGGTAATTTAATTGCAAGAATCAGTTGCTATAGAGTATAGACCTTGTGAGACAAACAACTTAGCAAGGTTCTGAGTATTATTGGAACATTATCGAGCACCCCTAACCTTGGAGTTTCATGTGTGCAGTTATACTCAAACCCTTTGTAGGTTATTTGACAACTAAAAAAGATCCAGAGTGTCCACAGAGATA
>VDFB02033664.1:0-25849 GCA_007258455.2 Sequoia sempervirens | reverse complement strand
GGAATCCAAGGTAGCCCACAAAAAATTTTTTCCTACCCATTTTTTCTTTCGACGCCCCGGACAAAACCCATGTCTTGAAATTTTCAAAATTTATCGGAAAACCATATTTTTGGGGGTTTTGATTTTTACACCAAAACTTCTGGAGGCCATAACTTTTGACTCGGGTGTCCGTTTGAGTTGAAATTTGACGGGTGGTTGCGTTATGTGATCACGAGTGGATTTTCAACAGGTTTCTTTGAAAGCCGTTGGAGCCCGTTTTGACCCATTTTCGGGGCCTCAAACTTTCATCTTGACCCTCAAAATCCCAATTTAGTATTTTTCTCCAGCATTTTGAAAAATTGTTTTCACTCATAACTCAAAATGCATATCCCGAATCTGGGGTGTTATTTGGCAATTCATCCTATCTCACCAATGGGTATTTCTTGGAAAAAATTGGGACCCTCAAACATATGACCATGAAGTTTCTTAAAATGGCAAAATTTGACAATTTTTGAAAATTGCCAAATTTGGAAAAATATGATTGTCAACACTTTACGCCCTGGAAACCCCGGAACTCGGTGTAGAATCCTGTTCAATCATATCCTTTAATCATTCTAGTCTTCACTCCAATCCTCATCTGAGCTTTAATCTTATCCCAATCTGAGCTTAACCAAGCCCCTAATATGAGCTTTCAGATCCCTCCCTCCATCTTCTTCAACTCTGTCCTATTCATCCATTCTAATAAATCCATTCACTCACTCCATGTAACCATTCATCTATTTCGAGCCTTCCTCTATCATCTCAAAAAAATTCCTCAAGCCTCTTGTCATCTCCAACATTCATCAAACCTATCTCCTATCATTTCAAACTCTCATTCAATAATCTTGATCAATCATTTACTCATTCTAAATAATCTTCCATCTATTCCAAACCTTCACCTTCTTGTTCCGCGAATCAGTCATCTATCTCATCATTCATCCATCTGTCATATCATCCACCCACTTCATCTTTGATGATTTGGATAACTATCCCATCCCTGAGCTTTGTATGATCACCATCATCCTCCAATCCAATCCAACAGGTCTATCTTGTCCCATCGTGTCAGTCCAATCATTTTATCCCCTTACCTAGGGTTATCTCATCATCTTTCATCCATCATTTGTCTTTGGCCTTCTGTCGAACTACGTTGCCCCTGCGCTTTCACGTAGGCAAGGTCGATCATTTGATCCGCCCCCGGGGTTCCACCATCGATCTTCATTGTCCACTTTGTCCCTTTATCACCTATCATCAATCTTCCTACTTTGTCCATCTGATCCTTTATCATCTATCATCAATCTTCATATCTTGTTCCTATTTGTCTGTCCCGTCTTTATCATCCATTAAGGTCTCCTATCTTGTGTCATGTCTCTCATGTCGCGTCATCAAGCTATGCCCTTATCTAGCTGGATCTTAACAAATGAGACTCACTTGTATCATCAAATCCAATCAGTTCTGAATATTCTGCGTCATATCAATCTTTTAATTTAGTATCCATCATCGGTCTCAACAGGATGCATCCTTCCTAACAGACCTCATCAATCCCATCCATCCCCTTGATTGATCCTATGGCAAAGGACGTTTGAAATTGATTGCGATCTTTTGATGCTTTTGTATTTTGTTTATCATTTGAGCTCCCTATCATCACTTGTCATGGTCGCCTTGATCCATCATATCATGGTGTGCTTTGACTAGTCAACATAGGGGTGTATCTTGATCTTTTGTTTATCTTCTCGGTTGTCCCACGTAGTACCCACCAAGATCCCTGAGGTCTTGTGTTACGCTGGGGCATCCTTGTGTGCTTGTGGTTATCCCAATACCTGGCCTGACCAAGGTCACCGTGACCTTGGGGTGTTGGGATAGCCTTCTTGTTTGTTATGTTTTGTTTTATGCATTTGACACTAATCCGCCCTGGTTCTTCATACCTTGGCGTCTCATGTCTTTTGCTATAGCAAAAATCAGTGCTCCAATGATGGCAAATTGCATTTAGATTACATTTCATCCTTCATCACACTCCCCTCCCAATCTTCCATTGCATTGCATCATCTTCTTCAGCTCCACTTGCATCATCTCATCCATTTCGAGAGCACACTCGTGTTCTCCTGAACCCGCATGTCCTCTCGAGGGGGCATCCTTCATCCCTAATTTTCATCATTTTCTTTTTCCCTTCCTAGTCACTCCTTTGAATGACTGGGGCATCTTTTCCAATCTAACCATCTTCTTCTAGGTTCTATGTTTTAATATTCTTTGAAATGATGCTACTTCGTAACACCATCTCAAAGAGGGGCAAAATGTAGATGTCTAAATTTGGACACTTAATTTATCCAAGTTCATCCTCTTTCATCCTATTTTCGTTAATTAAGTAATACTCCTATTATTTAATTAATATCTTTAATTCTGCCAAATCCCTAAGGTATTTAATCAATAATACCTTATCTCTTTAATCCTCCTTCCATCAATTGAATTAAATAAATATCACATTTATTTAATTCCTCCTCATGTCACATCCTCCATCTTTTTTACCTAATCTTAATCCTTCTTCTAATCTCATCATTAGGATGTGCACATGCCTAATCCTTGATTAGGATGTGTCACATCCTCCAACTTTTGCAAGTTGGCCTCTAATCTCTTTTAGCCACCTAACCATCCTCTAATCCTTCACTAACTAGCCTAATCAACCTCTCAAGGAATTTTTAATTCCTTTTATCCCTCCAAGGAATATTAAATTTCTTTTCTCTTCCCCATGTCCTTTATGACATGTGTCCTAATCACCCCCTTTAGTCAACTCTCCCCATCCCCCAAGGAATTTTTAATTCCTTTTTATTTATCCTAGGCTCCTCTCTTCCCCATGTGAATTTTTAATTCACCTTTTAATCCCCCAATGCACCCTTTGGAATTTAAAATTCTTTTCCCATCTCCCATAAGGATATTTGAGGAATTTTTTAATTCCCACTTGTCCCTTCCTCACTCCACATGGGACAAGTACCTCCTTTATGAGGAGATCTTGTCCAACTTCAAGGTACTTTGTACCCTCTCCATGTCATGTAATGCCCCTCCACCTATGTCCACCACCTTTTAGGGCTCTCACATGCCACATGTCAAGATGTGAGGGCTTGTGAGTTCTCAACTCACCTTAGCCCTACATCTTGATATTTGGTGGATCAATCTTGACCGTCCATTTCCCCTAGGATTTCCCAAAAATTCTTATAAATACCCCCTCTTTTCTCTCATTTAGAGAGATCATTTGTGCTAGCCAAACTCTTGCAGTTTGTTTCTCAACCAACACTTAGCCATTTTTCTTGTTTTCATCCACTTGCATCTCATCCTCACAACTCCTCTAGCTTGCATCTTGCCATCCAAGGAGCATACACACCAAAGATTGAAGGGCCAACCAAAGGATCGACTCAAAGCAAGGTATAAAGTTCCATTTCGTTACTTTGTCTTGCATTGTTTCCAACTTAGGCTAATCTTGAGGTGTAGGTTGTTTTAAGTTGTTTATTTGCACTCTTTTACTTGTTGCTTGATTTCTAACGCTCTATTTCGACCTATCACAGTATGAATGCTTCTTTAGTTTCACTTTGGAGTGAGCTATGTGTCCAATTTTTGTTCCTGTATACTATGAAAATGCAATAACTGATTAACTATATATTTTGGTGAGATGGAATATATACCTTATAGAAATTCTTGCATTCTTATTTATGGAGGCAACTTTCTATCTTCAATTGATCGATATTCTTGAGACTATCAACACTTGTATTTTTTACTGCCAAATTATTGTTGAAAGTACGAGAAGATTGGTGTTGTCATCGATGTCAAAAATCTTGTGTTGTCATTGATGTCAATTCAATGTGTTGAGGAAGATTGGTGTCGAAGATGAACAATTGGTGTTGTCTATGCTTTGATTTGTTGCATTATGTTGCCATTAGTTATGTTATGTGACTTTTTCTCCAAGAGAAAATAAATCTATTAAATAACCCTTTAGAATTAAAAAGGGGGAGAAAAATAAAGTATATTATAATCCTTTGGTAAAAAGAGAGATTAAAGAATATGCATAAACATTCTTTAAAAGGGGAAGCCTAATTATTTATTTAAATAATTGTTAAAAAGGAAACCTTTGTGAAAGGGTGTGATGATTTGGAAACCACCCCTTAAAAGATATATAAATCATTCGTGTGAAACTTGGAAAAGGACAGACAGGAAAAAAAAAAAGGAAAAGCAAGTACAACACATTGTGGGAATAGGGTTCCAGGTTAGCAGGTTGTGAGCAGGACGGAGAAGGGGTACTCCCATAGCGGGTGTCCAACCTGGGGTACAAGTGCGTGCACTCAGGATGGTCCTGGCCAGGGCATGGTTTTGTGGCATGAGTGTTGAGCATTGTTCCGGTGGAACCAACACTCGTGTAGAGCGGCAAGGTCCGCTTTCCTCCCAGACTGCTCACAGACGAAAGAGGCTAAACCAAGGACCATTCCAGCAATAGTTGGGGGTTTTGTACATTTCAAAGATAAGTATTAATGTTGATAAATTATCTGAGCAATAAAAATTGTTTCAAATCTTTGAGTTTATTGAATTAATAATTTATTGCATTTAATTTCAAAGTCTTTACTCGAACTTTAAATATTATATTAAAATTTGTGCATAAAAAGTTTTGGAATTAATTTGTGGAAACAATTTAAATCATTGCATTTTAAATTTGGAAATTAGTTTCGTTTCAAGTTAAGCTACTAGTGTTAACCTCTATTGCTACTTTGATAAGATTATATCTATGGATGTAGTAGTGATGAAGATGTTGTGGATGTGTCTCTAGTGCTTGATTTCCAAGTTCTTTTGAGAAAATTTGATAAAAAGAGGAAACAAAGTGTTGCAGTGTTGTTCTAGGTTACAAAGAGATATTCTAGTTTTGTTCCACATTTTTTCTAGGTTGAAGATTTGCCTATGCTATTTAGATATGTTGGTGAGAGGTGTTCAGATATGTTATATTTGATAGATGGTATGTTGGATCACCGTACAGTAGAAGTTGTGTTCACCAATTTTTGATTGTGCATTGCAAAGGTTTCTAGGATAAATGATTTTGCTTTATGTTTCTCCACAATTGTGCTCCAGGTCTTGTAATTCTGAAGGAGTGTTGATGGTGCTAGTAGTTTACCTCAGTCAAAAAGATTTAATATTTGGTGCTTCAAAAGATGGTTTTTCAAGTAACATTGTATGGCAGAGTAGTCTGAGTATATTGCATTTGTGTATTCTTTAGGTGGAAGTTGTTGTGAAGGAGTTTGTTAGATTTTAGGATGTTTGAGGAATATGCTAGATCATGTTCAAGAGTGGAGTTAGGTTTGTAAGTCATCTTTGGGTTTGAGGAAGTGTGTACATAAAAGTTGAATGGTGTTTGCACAGGTAACGACCAACCTGGTGTTTACACTACATGTGAAGGATAAATATTGTTTGAGGTAGTGTGTGGTTGAGTGATGTTGTTTATTTTGGTCCTAATTAAGTTTTGATGTGGTTCACATTCGCTTCTATCCACCACATAAGTGTTTTGACATCGACCTAATTTGAATTTGCACATTTAAGGTGCATTGCTGACCTTAGAGAGGGTTTCAAGGTTGAGAACAGTATAAGTATGAGTTGAATTAAGTTGAAAAAGATAGATAAATGTGCAAAGTGTGTGATGCAAATGATGTGAAATTGAGTAGAGCAATGTGAACTTTGAAGTGTTGGATTACCGAATGCAGTGAGTAGAAGGTGTTTGTAATAATTCAAATAGATTGTGAAGGTGTTGGAGCAATTGTCGTGGATTTTTTGTTGAATTGAGATCATGTTCTCTATGTAACATTTCTTCTCTATCTTCTTTTTCTACTCTGGCATTGAGCCTTGGCTGTGAGTCTTTCTGAACAGTGTGTCTTATTTTGGTAGTGAGCCCTTGTAATCAATTTTGGAATTACTTATATTGTGAGCTAATCCTCACCATGGTTTTTCCCTCCTTGGATTTTCCACGTAAATCTGGTGTTCTCTTGTGCATGGTGTTAAAGTTGTTTTAGTTTTAGTTATTTGCATTTCATGTTAATTCATCATAACATATTAAGGGTTTAATGAATGCATGTGGATATGAATGTTAATGAGGGTTTTTATGTTTTGATAAGATACAAATTATTCACCCCCCTCCCAGTTGTCTTGTTTATTCAACAATTGGTATTAGAGCAAGGTTCCTTAGAGAAAATCTTAATAAATTGAGGTAGATTTGGGATGGAAAACAAGGAGATCCTTATGTTTGATGGTACAAACTATGCATTTTAGAATACAAAGATGGAAAACTATTTGGTTTACCTTGGATATGATGTCTAGCTGTCAGTGAAGAATTAAATGTCATACTTGCAAATGGACCGAGCACAAGTGATGAGATCAAGGACTATGAAACAAATGGTAAAGCAAGGATTGTTCTCTTGAGTAGTCTTGAAAATTTTGAATTAGTGACAGTTATGGAACTGAAAACTGCTAAAGAAATTTGGGATAAGTTGGAAAGTATTTATGAAGGAGATATTATGGTAAAACAAGCTAAGATGCAAAACTTGAAAACTACATTTGAGAACTTGAGGATTTCTAAAGATAAAAACACTACAAGCTATATGTAGAGGGTAGATGAAGTGGTGAGCTCCATCAGAGGTCTTGGAGGAAAGGTTAAATAACCTAAAGTGGTAAAGAAAATTCTTAGAACCTTACTAAAGCTTATAGTTATAAAGTTCCTACTATTGAGGAATCTCAAAACCTAGATCAGTATTCTAGAGATCAATTGTACAACTCCTCAATTGTATTTGAGATGAGAGAGTTTGGTACTAATAATGGTGCAAAAGTTGATACTGCTTTTAAGGTTGTTAAGACAGAGAAGACCGAAGAACCAAATCAGGAAGATATTGATGATGTGGAGGCTAACTTTGTGAGAAGGATGAGAAGAGGTATTGGTAAGTATAAAGGAAAATTACCTTTTAAATGTTTTAGTTGTGGAAAAATAGGTCACTATGCTTCAAGATGCCCAAACAAAGTTTCCAATGACAAAAATAAGGAGAACAAAGGTAAGAAAGTTAAGAAAAGCTACTATGTTAAAGAAGATGCTAGTATTTCTAATGATGAATCTAATTATGGAGATCCTGAAGATGATGAATGCTTGTTCATGGATTTAATGGATGAATTTATTTCTACTAACTCTAAAAGATGTATGAAGGAATGTGCTCTGGAGAGAAAGGATAAGACTAAAGGTACTTTGCTATCTACTTTTCATGTTAGACAGGGAAAGAACTACTAGATCATTGATAATGGCTACTCAAATCACATGACTGGAGACAAGGGTAAGTTTGTTAAACTTGAAAAATATGATGGAGGAATTTTTAGATTTGGAGATGATTCGGGTGCTAAGATTTGTGGAATCGGTTCAATCAGTTTTGATGGAAAGTATAGTACTGATGATGTTTACTATGTTAAGAGTTTAAGGCATAACCTATTGAGTGTTGGACAAATGTGTAGGAAAGGACATAATATTATTTTTCAAGATGATGGATATGAGATTATAAAAGGGTCCAAAACTATGATTACTATTGGAAAAAGGACAGATGGAAATGTTTATCAGCTCAAGGGTGCTAATTTTCATTGCTTTATGACTCAGATTAATGAAGTTGGTTATGGCACAAGAGGATTGGTCACATTAACTTTGAAAATTTGGTTAGAATCAGTTTAGTACAAGTGAGATATTTTCCAAGGATTACAAAGCCTATCAATGTTTGCAAAGAGTGTCAAATTGGAAAGAAAACAAGAAAAAGTTTCAAAGGTAAAGAACAATCTTCTACTAGATTGTTGGAATTGATGCATACAAACTTTTGTGGTCCTACAAGAGTGAGAAGTCTTCAATGTGATATGTATTTCATGCTTTTGATTGATGATTATTCTGGAATGACATGGGTTACTTTTCTTAGAGAAAAGTCTAAAGCCCTAGATAGATTCAAAGAATTTAAAGCTATGTTTGAGAATGAAATGGATTTGAAGATCAAATGTTTGAGGTCTAAAAGAGGTGGAGAGTTCACCTCCAATGAATTTAACATTTTTTGTGAGAATCATGGCATAAAGAGGTATTTGTCTACCCCTAGGACTCCTCAACAAAATGGAGTGGTTGAAAGGAAAAGCAAAACTGTTCAAGAAGCTGCAAGGACTATGATGAAAGAAGCTAACCTACAAGAAGTCTACTAGAGAGAAGCAATTTATACTATTGTTTACATACTTAACAAAGTTGAAGAAAAGGAAAACAACACAGAGAATCCCTATGAGTTGTGGTATGGAAGGATCCCTATTGTCAAGTACTTTAGAGTGTTTGGAAGCAAATGTTATATTAGGAGACATGATGAAAACTTAGAAAAATTTGATGCAAGGTTTAATGAAGGAATCTTCCTTGGATATTCTACTAAAAGCAAAGCTTACCAATGCTACAATAAAATATTGAGAAAGATTTTTCAAAGTGGAAGTGTCAAAGTTAATGAAGATTTGTAGAATCCAGTGGCGATAGATGGATATGAGTCAGTTGACCCTACTTGTAGAGAAGAAGAAAAACTAAGGAACAAGAAGCACAAGATGAAGAGGAAGAAGCTCTGGAAAAGAACCCTAAAACCCTTAAGTATGTGAAGAGATTATTTTGAAGAACAAATTTAATTGGAGACAAAAGAGAAGTTGTGTTGACAAGAAGGAAAGCTACTGACGAAGAGGTAAATTTATGTCTACTTTCTAAAGTTAAACCTAAGATAGTGGTTGAGGCATACAAAGATGACCATTGGATGAAAGTAATGGAAGAACTTATGCAAATTGAGAAGAATCAAACTTGGGAACTTGTCCCAAGACCATCAAACAAAAACATAATTGGATCTAAGTGGGTGTTTAGAAACAAACTCAATGAGAATGAAGAAGTGGTAATAAACAAGGCAAGGCTTGTGTGTAAAGGATATGCACAAGTTGAAGGAATAGTCTTTGAGGAGACATTTTCTCCCGTGGCTAGAATGGAAGTAATCAGGATATTTTTTGCATTTGTAGCACATAAGGATTTCAAAGTTTATTAGATGGATGTGAAGTCTGCTTTCTTGAATGGAGATTTGGAAGAACTATACATGGAACAACCAGAAGGATTTTAGTTATCAAATAAACCTAACATAGTTTGTATATTGAAGAAGAAATTATATGGATTAAAGCAAGCTCCTAGAGCTTGGTATGCAAGGTTGGATAAATATTTGATATAGAAGGATTCAATCAAGGTACCATAGATAATAATCTTTACTTTAAGGTTGAAAAAGATTAAATCTTGATTGTAGTTGTGTATGTTGATGACATAATTTTTGGAGGCAATGAAGCTATGTGTAAGAATTTTTCAGAAGAGATACAAAAAGAGTCTGAGATGCCTATGTTTGGGGAGATGAATTTCTTCCTCAGGCTACAAATCAAACAAACAAATACAGGAATATTCATTTCACAGTCAAAGTATGTCAAAGAAATGTTGAAGAAATTTGGAATGGAAGACTCCAAACCAATATGTACTCTTATGGTTACTGGTTGCAAAGTCAACAAGAATGATGAATCCCCTAAGGCTGATCAGAGCAAGTATAGATCTATGACTGGTGGACTACTATATCTAATTGCTACTAGACCAGATATTGTGTGTGTAGTTTGTCTTGTGGCTAGACTTCAATAAGATCCTAAAGAGTCACATGTTGAAGTAGTAAAGAGGATATTCAGATACCTAAAAGGTGCATCGGATCATGGCTTGTGGTATCCAAAAGATACTAATTTCACATTGAGTGCTTACATAGATGCAGATTGGGTTGGTTGTGTGGATGACAAAAAAATTAAAAGTGGTGATGCATTCTTTCTTGGATGTAGATTGGTGTCAAGGCTAAGTAAGAAACAAGATTTATTTTCTTTATCTATTTTGTAACATACCCATTGTTTTACTAAGTAACTTTCCTATGTTTTAACCTCAAGTAAAAGTTCAAGCATCTATCTGATAAGAGCAATAATTTTTTCCCTTAAATATAAGAGATAACATGCACATATGAGATAAACATCTTTCCATTGCATTTATTTTTAAAGTATTACAACTTTCCAATTTATTGATAACATTGTCAATAATTCATAATAACATTTCTCTTTGACAACTTCTCCATCATAATGTATGCAAAATACAAATACAAGGCTCCAAAGCTTATTGGGAAAAGATCTACAAATAGTCCTGGAAATCCTTCATGCAAACCTTGGTCACAAATTGATTAGGAGAAGCATAACTCAAGTGATTTTATGCCAACCTTGGACTAACTATGATCCCTCGCACTATATCTATCCATCTGATAGATGGCCCTACCCTTCGATGAAGAGATTGGTTTGGTAACCTCATAATAACATGAAATTTTTATGAGCTTAGTGGTGTGTCCTAAACATCTCTAGATCTATCATACATTGGCTACAACCTAAACATATGGAATTCCCTCTATCTAGGATGTAAATTATGGAAACACAATGAACTGACAGTGTAAACATTGGCAAATTACACTACTTTTTCCAAAGTATGCATCACTCTTAATTTTAGAGTGTACGTCACACACTCACCTACTACCTTAGCTCGGTTTATATATGACTATTCATACCCTATCCATAGGCTATCCATTTCATTGGATTATCCTAACCCCAAGAATAACCTATTGCCTCTATGTTTACTATGTCACTTCTACTTTAAGTAATTCAAAGTAAATCTTACTTATCAATTTAACCATAAGAAATAGCATAATGTCGCATCATTAAATCACTCTAGTACCAAAGGTACAATCCCAACTATAAAATTCTCAAATCGAAGGTTTATCTCAACATTAAATGACTCCCTTCAAAAGTATAAACTTAACAACAAATGACCTCAATTCAAAAGTATAACCTTCAACAATAAATGACTTCAATAAAAGTATAACCTCATCAATAAATGGCCTCAATCAAAGGAATAATCATATCAATAGAGGAATCATTCAAAAGTATGGTCCCAACAATAAATCAACTCCTATATGATCAATTAGATCATATAGGTTAATCCTAACTTATTTGCTTCAATCATTAGTTACATAGACAACCCCACAAAATAGGTTATCCCTAACCTAGGGTTTCCAACTAAAGTAGGGTAACGATCAAGTGGCCATCATAAAATCCTTTTAATATATCAGAAATATTCTCACATTTACTACATTTGTGTAAAATATGGAGGATAATAGCATAAGAAGGGTTTGTGCTTTTGCGCCTACAAGCTCTCTACTCAACATGGCTTTGGGTTGCCGATATGTGAGTTCCCTTTTTGAATTTCATAAATAGACACTAATTCAAAATAAGATATTAACATAACCATGAAATACAACTATCAACCCTATCGTTGAATATCGATATAACCTTCAAGTATACACCTTAATACTAGGGATAAGAAACTCATCCTACTTTCTAGGAGAAATAAGTAATCAATCTAATTAAGATTATCAATCAAGGTTCACATAACACCGTAACCTAATAATTTTTACATTTCTACTTACGCATTCAAACGTAACTCAATTAATTCTATATCTTAACTTCAAAAATTAAGCATCAACTATATAAGCTCTATTTTAATATAGTATTTAATATTATTATAAACACCCATTCCATACTATGGAATATATTCAAAATCAAGTAGAAGAATTCGTTAAGCAAGATTCATCAAGAATCTTTCCTATATAATCAAAGAAGATAATAACCATTTCATGATAAACAATTCACGTTTTTCCAAACAAGCAATCAAAGACACTCAATCCTTTTCCAATCACTTAAAACAAAGAATAAAAGAGTAGGAATCAACATGCCTATTAATGTAAAGCTCCAATTTTGATTGAATCATATTCTCAATACAACCTTCCTAACTTAGTGAACAACTTCCCAATAAGACCCTCTCAAAACCTCTCTCAATTCTCTTAGAAACTCTCTCTCACTGAACTCACGAAATTAGAATACATAAGCTCAGAAAATCACAGCAAAAATGCAAATAATGTGTGCTCCCAAATGAGGTAAATAGATCCTTTATTTATACACAAAAATCAGCAACTAAAGGCTAAAAACAAGGCATGGGAATTGACAATTCTCAACTCAATTGATTCGACTCGGTAAGGTAATTAAAAGGTGGTAGCTAAAAATGATGCACAAGGAACACATACATAGCCAAGTGAATGAGTCACTTGTCACAACTGAACAACAAGAAATAAAAATAGAAATGCAGGGTATATGTTTCCCTATAGGTCAACCTACATAGACAGTTGCACTCTTAACTTATTCCATATATTTCATATTCTTAACAATCTGGAAATTCATACAGTGAATGGATTCCTATTCAATCTGTTTCTTTTCCAGTTTGGTGCCACCTTATGCTATTTGTGCCACATTACTTGGTCAATGGTTGTTGTTTTATTTAATCGACTATTGCTTGTGTATAGTCATTTGATATTTGTTTTCTTTTACAATTGGCAATGACTCATAACATGTTGGAAGGCACTAGTTAATGAGCACTTTATATAGTGTTGCATATTTCATTCTACTATTCTCTTTATATGTTGTAAACTCCATTCATATATATATATATATATATATATATATATATATATATATATATATATATATATATATATATATATAATCACACACTATTTACTCATCATTGTTTTCACTTATAATATGTTGTGCACTATTTATCATAATCTAAACTTAGATTGCTATGAGCTATAAGATAACTCAACGCTAAAGAAATATTACATTACTCATATATATATATACACCATGGGGTTCATGTATGTAAGTAAATATATGTATATATATATATATATATTCATAATTTGCAAGTAAATAGAGTTGTATCATTCGATATATGGATACTCATATGTATCCTCATATTTCACATATAATAATGTATGTGTATATATATACATATATATATACTCGTATGTATATATATTAATATATTTGTATGGATGTTTCCATTAATGTCATTGCATACACGTATATTGATATATATATATATTTACATCATACCTTGGCGTTTAAACACATATTCATAATTCCATCAATCAACACATAAATATATAAAGTATATATATCTCATCGATTAAGTATAAACACATAAGGAAGAACTTACACATTTTAAAGAGACTCAATACTTTAGACTCCTAAGCAAGAACATTCACAAACTTAAACAAGACTAAAGATAACTTACTATTTCCCAACTATTATCCTGAATTGACCAAACTAGAAGTGTGTGTGTGAAAGCTCAGTTTAGGTCTTTTATCAAAGGTTACTAGTCTAATTTCTTCTCCTTGAGTGATACTTCCCCTCTCTTCAAGAGGCTTGATAATTTTCCTGCATCCAACTATACACTATGCAATAGTAGTTAAACGTTCACATGAAATCTAAAACATTTGCATCAAAAAAGCATTAGAATATTCATAGTGCAATGTGTATTCTTTTCATCACATTTCATCAATACAAAACATATTTATTCCTTCGAAATCAATAACGTCTTATTGCATATTTCAGTATTTCTTTCTCCTATTGAACATATTAAAGTCAAAATTTTAAAATTTAACAATATTTTCATTCATGAAGGTAAAAGTAACTCAGTAACTAGGAAACATGGTATAACATACTGTAGAGACTGAGTACATTGCAGCAGCATCTTGCTACACATGAGTGTTATGTATGAGGGAAACATTGAAGGATATTACAGTGGTGTATGATGAGCCTATTTCGATCTTTTGTGACAATACAAGTGCAATAAACATTTCAAATAATCTAGTGATGCATTCAAGGAAAAACATATTTTAATCAGATATCACTTTCTAAGAGAGAAGGTTGTGGAGAATGAAGTGAAGCTTGAGTATGTACCTACAAAGGATTAGGTTGTTGACATATTCACTAAGGCTCTTCCGAAGGATACTTTTGAGTATCTCCGGGAGAAGTTGGGGGTTATTGCCACTCTTTCTTTAAACTAGATGCATAAGGAGATGCATCAATCCAGTGGATCTCAAGATCTATCCTTATTATGGATTGATGTTGGTGGCTACCTCTTACAGGGGGTAGGTAGTGACATTTTGATTGTTGTAGATTGGTATTCAGAGCAGTAAAGGAAAGGTGTCACTGAGCTGTTGAAAGTAGGTTGTGTAATGTAAAAGGGGAAAAATAATGTAAAACATTTTTTCCTTTGCCATTGATGTCAAAGGGGGAGAAAGTGTCATGTGAAGAAGAACAAGTAATAAGGGGGAGAGAGTCAAGTGAAAAAGATCTAAGGAAATAGAGAAACATGTGAAAGAGAAATGCTATTGAAGAAAGAATCATGTAAGGGGGAGAATGAGTAAAGAGAAAAGGAAATAGGTATGTTCAGAGCTGTTGTGTCTTTGGTGCTTTTTTCACATCATGTGTTTCCATCAATGACAAAAAGGGGGATTGTTGCAAGTATGAGCAGATTGGTGTTTTCATCAAGATGTCAATAAGCTTGTTTTTTCATTGATGCCAACTGAATGTGTTGAGGAAGATTGGTGTTGAAGATGAACAATTGGTGTTGTCTATGCCTTGATTTGTTGCATTATGTTGTCATCAGTTAAGCTACTAGTGTTAACCTATGTTGCTACTTTGATAAGATTCTATCTATGGATGTAGTAGTGATGAAGATGTTGTGGATGTGTCTCTGGTGCTTGATTTCCAAGTTCTTTTGAGAAAATTTGATAAAAAGAGGAAACAAAGTGTTGTAGTGTTGTTCTGAGTTACAAAGAGATGTTCTGGTTTTGCTCCGCATTTCTTCGAGGCTGAAGATTTTCCTATGTGATTTAGATATGTTGGTGAGAGGTTTTTAGATATGTTATATTCGAGAGATGGTATGCTAGATCATCGCATAGTAGAAGTGTCTACGAGAAATGTTTTTGCTTTGCATTTCTCCACAATTATGCTTTAGGTCTTGAAATTTTGAAGGAGTTTTGATGGTGCTAGTAGTTTACCTCAGTCAAGAGGATTTGAGGTTTGGTGCTTTAGAAGATAGTTTTTCAAGAAATAATGTATGCTAGAGTAGTTTGAGTGTACTAGGTTTGTACATTCTTTAGGTGGAAGTTGCTGCAAAGGAGTTTGTTGGATTTTAGGATGTTTGAGGAATATTCTAGATCATTTTCAAGCATGGTGTTTGGTTCACAAGTTGTCTTTGGGTTTGAGGAAGTGTGTACTTAAAAGTTTAATGGTGTTTGCACAAGTAATGATCAACTTGGTGTTTACACTACATGTGAAGGATAAATATGTGTGTGGTTAAGTGGTGTTGTTGATTTGGGCCCCAATTAAGTTTTGATGTGGTACACATTCACTTCTATCCACCACGAAAGTGTTTCGGTGTTGAGCTAATTTGAATTTGCATGTTTGAGGTGCATAATCAACCTTGGAGAGGGTTTCAAGGTTGAGGATGATATAAGTATGAGTTGAATTGTTGAAGGAGGTCAAGATAAATGAATGTGTGAAATGTGTGATGCAAATGATGTGAAATTGAGCAGAACAGTGCAAACTTTCAAGCGTTGGATTATCAGATGCAGTGAGCAAAAAGTGTCTGCAATCAGTCAAATAGAATGCATAGGTGTTGGAGCAATTATGGTGGATTTTTTGTTGCATTGAGATCATGTTCTCTATGTAACATTTCTTCTCTATCTTCTTCTTCTACTCCGATAGTGAGCCTTGGATGTGAGCCTTTCTAGATAGTGTGTTAGGTATTATGATAGTGAACCCTTTTAACTAATTTTGCAATTACTTATATTGTGAGCTAATCCTCATTGTGGTTTTTCCCTCCTTGGGTTTTCCACGTAAATCCGATGTTCTCTTATGCATGGTGTTAAAGTTGCTTCAGTTTTTGTTATTTGAATTTCATGTTAATTCATCATAATAGATTAAGGGTTTAATGAATGCATGTGGATCTGAATGTTAATGAGGGTTTTGATGTTTTGATAAGATACAATTGATTCAATCCCCTCTCAGTTGTCTTGTTAATTCAAAAATTATTACCTTGTAGTATATTGGTGTGGTTGTACCACCTATGCATTGTTAGTGTAGTTTTATTAGTGTCACTCATGTAGATTTGTGTCTCTTTGATCCTAATATTCTTCATAATTCTAGTGAAGGTTCTTAGATTTGAACACTATAGTAGTTATTTTTTACTAGTATTTGTAGACACATAAAATGTGCATGCACTTGATCCTAATTTTACTAACACCAAGTTCATCCTGAATCATCTCTCTGCTAGTCATTTAATTAAATAATCTCTATTTAATTAAATTCATCACATTTCATCTCTTAATTAAAAAAAAACATTTTTTATCTGATTAAGTCATCATCTCCTATTAATTAAATAAATCACTTTGTTTAATTAATCCTATAGTCCCTCTTTTAATTAAATAATTCATTTTATTTAATTATTCTCTAAAGTCATCTCATTTAAATTAAATAAATTAATATTTATTTGATTTAAAGCTAACACCATCCTCTTTCATTAAATAAACCAAATCTTATTTAATTAAGTCTAAAATCATTATTCCTCTCATTTTGATTTATTTAAATCCAAAAATTTAAGTCAAAATGGTCAAATCAACCAATCCCTCATTAAATTAGTTAAATATTTATTAATTTAATCCTAATCACTCCAATCCTCTAGATTTTGCAACTTGTACAATTAAATCATTTATTTGATTTAATAATTCCCTATTTACTTTTAGAATGGCATCAAAAAGGGAATATTCCTCCAAGTTTGAAATCTCCCCCCAAATTGACATGTACATCCAAGAAAGCATTTAAGAGCTCTTACATGTCTCTTGCACAAGCCAACTTGGCATTAACTCTCTTCTTTCATCCCCCCAAACATGTCATTTCATCAAATTCAAATTTCAAACTTGCACATTGATCAAAATGTGCTCAAGCTTCCTCCATTCACATGTTGACAAGTGGCATCTTGCCATTTGTTGATTCTTAGTACCACATTGCTCTCTTTTGAGACATTCTTCCAACTTGATACTCTATAAATAAGAGGCTAACCTCCTCATTTCATCATCCACAATTTTAGCAAACTTATTATGCTCAAATTCATCTTGAAGCATCACCATTTTCATCAATTTTATCAAGTTCATAGCTAGGTATGCAAGAATTCAACCAAAGTGGATCACATCTTCATCAAAGATCATCAAACTTGCAAAGGAGTTGGGAAAGGGCCAATTTCCACATCGAATTGGCACCAACTCCCCCAAGAGATCAAGAGTTTGCATTGGATTTAAATAGGAGTTTGCATTGGATTTAAATAGGATTTACTATCTTTCATTTATGCTTGTTTATGTTCTTCATTTCGTTCCTTTTTATTGCAATTTGAATGGATTTCTTGGGGAATCATGATACTAACCTTGCATTTGATCTAAGATAGTGTCTATCTCTTGTGTTTGTGCAGGTTGGGAATCTTGGTTCATACAGTATTTTATAGCTTCTTTATGCTTTTGTGTATTTATTCATCTTCACATTTGTGTTCCTACTCTTTTTGGGACAAATTTTGGAGGCTTGTTATTCCTTATCATGTTTCATCTCCTATGGAGGGGACATCTATTATATCTTGGTCATGGAAGTCATCCTTAAGGGGTCCTATTCAATCTTTCTTCCTCCACTTTTTCATGGCTCTCTTTTTTGGGGAGGGTTTTTTTCCTATGGATCTTTCTCTTTAACTTTGTGAGATATTTATTTGTACATGAGCACCTAAAATGGCCTTGTAGTCAGAACTCAACCTTGCATCTTTATATTTTATCATACTCCCTAAGTTTCACTTAAGAGTGTTGTTAGTATGAACATAGTATATTACCTTTAAAATAGTTTCAATTCATGACCTATTCACACCTAGTTACTTAAGCTTGCTTGGGCCATTTAATTTTTGTGTCTCATATCATATTCCTTGAGACAATTATCATAATATTAGTTTCTCCTAGATTTTTATCCAAATTTATAACAAGTTCAGCTTATTGTGTTATAATCATTTCAATATTCATTTTTTTTTGGCAATATAACAATTCTTTCTATTACATCTCTTGTGGAAGGTTTTTGGTCTTGCTAGTTAGATTCCTACTCCTATGATTTATTTCATTTCTTTGATGTACAAAAGGATATTTTTTTTGGTGGTTCAATTTAAGTCTATCATTGAGATTCTATCTGAGTTTTGATCAAACCTACTTTCAATTGAGCCCCCTTAGATAGAGCACACTTGGATTAAACATGTATTTTTATTTGAAATGTGATTTTAAGCAAAACTTGTTATGACATAGAAACTTGTGAATCACTACTATTTAGTTTAACCTACTAGTTTTAAGTTCCAAACTAGATACAATACTAGGAAATACTCAAGATGTGTTGACA
Organism: Sequoia sempervirens; assembly: GCA_007258455.2. Classification (NCBI taxonomy): domain Eukaryota; kingdom Viridiplantae; phylum Streptophyta; class Pinopsida; order Cupressales; family Cupressaceae; genus Sequoia; species Sequoia sempervirens. The sequence goes on along the minus strand of VDFB02033664.1, from coordinate 7,366 downwards.
TAAGTTACATAAAACACACATCAACCATTAAATTTGGGAGAATTTTCTATATCCAAGTCAAGCAAAAATACAAAAAATAACACAAATACTATCAAACAACCATGTCCCATAGTCAAATTAGACATATTTAGACATGGTTTAACTTATCTATAATAGGATTAGGTGTCATTCACTTTAAAAATCTCTAGACATGATTTAAATATATTTAATTATTATTTTCAATAAATAATGTTGTCTCCAAGGATCATGGTACCTACTTTCAATTAAGCCCCCTTAGATAGAGCACCCTTGGATTAAACGTATATTTTTCTTTGAAATGTGATTTTAAGCAAAAATAGATATGGCATAGAAGTGAAAGTCACTATTATGCTTAATCTCTATATAAATTTATCTAGTTTAACCTACTAATTTTAAGTTATGAACTAGATAGAATACTAGGACATACTCAAGATGTGTTGACATAAGGTGCATAAACCACACATTAACCTTTAAATTTTCCTTGGTGGTAAGCAAAAAATATTTATCATTATTCTCTCATATGTAATTGAAGTAGAATTTAAGTGAATATTTAATTTTAAGAATATATTAGAAATTAGGTGAAGATCAAGATATTTAAGAGTTGTAAGAGGTTTTTCTACAAATGAATCTTATAAAAGATTTGGATAACTTCTTCCCATGGAGCACTTGGAATATAATTATTGGTGACCTTGATTGTTATGGTAGAATATATAATATTTATGATACATGATGTGGGTGTAATGTGTGTATGATGAGTTATTACTTAAGGTGATTGATCAATTTTAGTGAATTGTGAGGTTCCCTATTATTTAGATGAACACCTAGATTTGAGTGTGTGGTGTTTTGCCACTTTTAACAATACCATTCATGACATCTTATATTTATACATGTTATATTTTGTTTCCTTGATATGATAGAGTTATGGGATTATTTTGTAGGTCATTTGAGAATTGTTTTGCTATTGAAATTTAGAGATATTAGTATATTGTATTGATTTTTAAAGTATTTTTAGGACTAATACAAGATTATGTATCTTTGAGTGTGGATTTTTTCCCACAAGGGTTTCTCCACATAAATAATTTGTTATGGTTTAATTTTAATTATATTGTCATTTTCCACTTAATATTATGATCTATCACATTTAATAAATTTGAATGCATTAAAGAACAACATTTCTCATTGATTGTTTCACCTTATTTTCAAAATTTATCATTAAATCCATGATTGAATTTATTAGAGAGAGGGGCACCTCTTTTAGAGTGCTTTATTGGTTATATTATTGTATCAAGAATGTGTTACGTTTTCGAGTAGTTTCAAGTTATAAGCGATAGAGAACATGGATAGCTCATCCTAGTTGGAGATTTCAAAATTCAATCGTTTAGGTTTTGAAATTTGGAAGCTAAAGATGGAGTTCCTCTTAGAAGAAAGAGGTCAATAGATAGTTGTGAAAAGGAAAGAAAAAATAGAAAATATTTTGAATTAAGAATGGTTAAAATTTGATAAAAAATATTGTTGCATTATTCAATTGTGTTTATCTAATTCCATTGTTTTGAATGTTTGTACTGAAGTTCTACAACATATAAATAATATGAATACAATATTTTTTAATATATAATTATATTTTTTAAAGATGGGAGATGAAGATTTGATTGAAGAACATCTAAATGCATTTAATCTAATCTTGGGTCAATAATAGTTAATAGATATGAAGATAGAGGAATACGATAAGTATATTTTGTAATTATGTCCATTTCCTAGATCTTGTAATAATCTAATTATTACTCTCAATAATTATTTAATAAATCCTATGAAAAATACTCTTGTTTTTACCTTGTTCATAGGGGAAATAAGGATAAAATTTATGGAGGATTGGTCTAAGGATGCATTGCATGTGCAAAGAAGATCTGAAGGAAAGGGAAATAATAAATATAAAGGTTGTAAGAATAGTTATAATGACAAATCTAAGTCTAAGGGAATATTTAAGATACATGGTAAAAATAATTTTAGGTGTTAGAATTGTGGAAAATAGATAAAATGGAGATTCCTCTACTAACAAATCCTAAATGATGAGTTTCTAATACTTTTATTATTTCTAATAATATTACTTTGATGAATCTTGTTTGATAGATCCAAGTGCATCCTACCACACAAATCCTCACAAGGAGTAATTTTAAGCATATAGACTTTATGATGGTGGGGAAGCATTCCTCGGGGATAATAAAAAATAGAAGATTATGGATCAAGAGTAGGTAAATATAATATTCAATGATGGGAGGTTAAAACCCTCACATATGAATTGCATATCCTTGGTTTAGCTAAAACAATGATCTATATCTAAAATGAATGATTCAATGGTGCATGTGAATTTTGAGAAGAGTGGTTGTAAGTTGAGCATAAGGATCTTGGTGTTGGTTAGGGTACTTAGTGTGACACCTTGTTTAGGTTGGATACATCTAGTTTCTATAACTTTGTGATTGTAATTGATAATTCTATTTATTAAGTAAACTATGACACCATAGATTGAGTCACATTGGCGAGAAGAGTCTTAAAACCGCCATTAATAAAAGTATGTTTGATGTCTAATTTGGTTAATTTATAAAAAATAATTTTTGTGAATACTATGTGTATAAAAAGCAACATAGAGATTCATTTAAATTTGTTAGTACTAGAGCTAATCATGTTTTGGAGGTTATTCGTAGTGATATATTTGGTGATGTAGATATTTCTTCTATTAGAAAATATCACTATGTTAAATTTATTTATAATTTCTTCATAATTAAAAGGGTTTAATTTATGATGCATAAGTCTATTGTATTTTTTGCATTTAAAGACTTTAACAAGCTTCTTGTGAAATGGATATGCAGGAAAGTAAAGGTTTCAAGAATGAATAATGGTGGTTGGTATTTATCTAGAGATTTTGATGATTATTGTAGACATGGAAGGTTTATTAGATATAAAATAATCCCATATGATTTGCATCAAAATTGGAGTAGTAGAATGGATGAAAAGGACTTTGATGGATAGAGCTAGAAGCATGATAAGTAGTACTAATCTTTGACAACATTTATGAGCTGAATTTATACACATTGATTATTTCCTAGTCAACAAGTCGTCCACTACTGCTCTAGTTGAAAAAATATCCTACAAGGTACATATAGTTAAGGGAACAATGATTTCTCATTTTATAGTTTTTGGTAGTGAGGCATATCTTCATGTTACTAAAGTAAAATGTTCTATGCTTAATTGTAGGGCTAACAATTATGTTTTGGTAGGTTATGGTGAGAATAGTAAGGGTTATAATATTTGGGATCCTATAATGTTGAAAAAGGTATATTCCAAGGATGTTATTATAGGGATCTTAGGGTATTTACAAATGTTAAAAAACCTCATGAAAAATCTTAAAAAATAGAGCATTTTTATATTAAGAGTAATCCATAAGAATATGCATGTATAAAAAAGCAATAAGATGGAGAGAATAAGGAAATAATAAGTTCAAATTCAAGTTTTGATGAAGAACAAGAGCCTCTTGTTACACAACTTAGAAGCTACACTAAATAATGTAATTTTATTGAAAGGAATAGTCCTTATTACCATTACATGTTTTCTTTATTACTTTTGATAATGAACCTATATATTTGAATGAAGATTTCTTTAGATCAACATGAGTCTTGGTTAGAAGCCATGGAAGGTGAAATACAAAATATGGACAAATGTGACACATGGAATCTAGTTGAGTTTCTTAAGAGGAAGAAATACACTATATGTAGATAGGTATTTAAAAAAATTAGAGCAGATGGTAAGTTGGAGAAATTAAAGGCCTATATAGTGGATAAGGGTTATTGCTAGGTTGATGAGGTATATTTCATTGAGAAAATTTCTCTTATGGCTAAACAAATCTCTATTAGATTCCTTTTATCTATTGTTATTTCTTTTGATTTAGAGATAGACTAGATAAATCTAAGAATATCTTTTCTACAAGATCTTGTCGAGGAAATATTTATTAGACAGCTTATTAATTTTTTGGTGAAGGGACAAGAGAACTTAGTTTGTAGGTTGAAATGATCTTTAAATATGATCAAAGCAATCATTTATCTATGGTATCAAAAATTTGGTGCTTTCATAGTTCATGTCTTTATTAGAAATGAGATTGATCACTATGTTTATTTTAATTTTAGTTGATGATCAAATATTTTTTTTGATATGTGAATGATTTTTTGTATTACTAGCAATAAGCAAAAGAATTACATCAGACTTGCCATATTAATCATGACACCAAGTGCCACAGACATCGGACACACCAAAAACCCCTACGAATTCAAACCAAACATAGAACCTCCCGACCGACCACTCCTCCACCACGCCAGCCAGCAAGAAAACAACCTGCCAAATGAACACCATGTGGTACCAAAACCGCATTCACCACCTGGCATTCCCGGGAAATCGTTTCATCATCCTGGATCCACAGCCTCTCCCCAGATGCATGTTTTAGTAATCCCATCAACCCCCTGATTTTCCAACCTATCAGCCTCTCCATTAGCTTCCTTGTAGATATGGGATAAGGAGAAATCCACTAAAGTGTCCAAAAAATTAGAAGCTTCCTCTAGAAGGGGTTGATACTGCCAGTTCGCTAATTTTTGAGACTTCATCGCTTGTATAATTACCATGGAATCGCCTTCTACTTCCACTCTCTCCACCTTCAACCTATGACATAACTGTAATATGGAAATAAGTGCCCTTAATTCAGCAGCTATGTTAGTTCCTTTTGGTAGAGATATCGAGCTTTCCGCAACCGTCTACCCATTCTCATCCCTAATGCAACAGCCTGCACCAGAGGCACCCGGGTTTCCCCTTGAAGCGCCGTCAAAGTTTACTTTGCACCAACCTGACTTAGGAGTTGCCACACAGCATTTCTTCGCTTGACAACCCCCTCCGCCAACTGTCACGTTCCCGCTTTAGGGATGACCAGTCCAAACCATGTTTTCCTCATCCTTCCATCCCACTCTGTGAATTCCCCGTCCTTCAAGTCTCGCTGTGCCATCATGTTATTGACTACCTCCACAATAGTGGCCTCCAATCTGTTGCAGAAGGATGAGAATTCACTTTCGAACTCTGTAAATATTCTCCTATTATGTTCTTTCCATAGCTCCCACACTACAATTGATGGACTTACAATCCATAGTGTGTGATATAGGGAGGATTTCTTCAAAAATGGCCATGATTCGAACAGATTCATTATATCGTTTGGGAGGGCACTATACCAACCGAGCCTAGCACAGAGCCATTTCCAGCACGCCTGTGTAAAAGGACACCCAACAAAAAGATGATTAACCTCTTCTTCAAAAATTTTGCACAACACACACCTTGACGGTCCCGAAAACCCCATCCTCTTGAATTTATCAGCTGTAAGAACCTTCTTCTGCAAGACCGCCCAAGAAAAAGTACATGCCTTGGGAAGGCAAGCCCGGTCCCAACATAGGTGCAGAGGCAAAGGGGATAAAGCCATCGTGGACCCAAGCACACGATACCCATCCTTGGCATTGTATTGACCCAACACCGCCTTCACCCACACCAGTCTATCCTCACCATCCCGTATATTTAACATTCTTCTATTCAGTTCCTGGAGTAGTCTATTCGCTGCCACAGGATGTATTAGCTCTAGTCCAGGGATCTTCCACTCAAATTTCCTCACCCCATTCCTGTTAGTCTCCACCAAGTAGTCCCATAGGGAACATCCCCACCTCTATTGCAACACCATCTTGGCCTCATCTAGCCCAAGGCGGCTATCCAAACTCGGATAACCTTGCCATGAGTCTTCCCAAAACAACACAGCTCTCTCGTCATGGACGTCCCATGATAAGTGATTTAAAATGAGGGGTCGACACGCCTTCATGAAATTCCAAATCCTCGACCCATTAGGAAGGCTCCCAGCTAACAAATGCTTCTTTGATCAGTGTCAACCAAATATTTGTGTTGGAGAATACGCATCCACCGAGCCTCGCTCCACAAGTACATGCCCCAAATCAACTTTGCACCAAGAGCCCAGTTTTGGTTCATTAAATCTCTCAGTCCCACCCCACCATTGGCCTTGGGCCTACAGATTGAGTCCCATGCAATCAAAGGATATTTTTTGTCTTCCGAGGTGCCCTGCCAAAAAAAATGCCTCATGCTCTGATTGATCTGAGCAGCCTTGTTCGCGGGAAGGGCCAAGACAAACATAAGGTAAATGGGTAGGGCAGAAATTACTACTTTTAACATCACTATCCTTCCAGCCCAAGACAACCATTTACCACCCCAAGTAGAAAATTTGTTTTTGATCTTGTTGACCAATGGATCCCACAAGGGTCCCGACCACAACCCTTTAGCAAGTGGGAGACCATGATATGTTGTAGGGAGTTCACCAATTCTGAAGTTCAATATTCTAGCCACCTCTTGAGCTCTACTTCCATCCGTGTTTAAGAAGAAAATTTCAGATTTGGCATCACTAATTTTTTGCCCAGAAGCTTCCCCGTAGCAATTAAAAATGCTTCTTAAAACGTCAGCCTCACCTCTGCTTGGCAATATAAAACACGTTGTATCATCATCAAACTGTTGATGTGTTAACGGTGGCATCTGACTTGTAACTTGAACACCTTTAATCAGGTTGTTTGCTGCCGCCAACCCCAGAGCTCTACCCAACGCTTCCGCCATTAGAATGTATAAGAATGGAGACAAGGGATCTCCTTGTATTAGTCCTCGTGATGCTTCAAAGAAACCTTCTGGATCCCCATTCACTAACACCGAAAATCTAGGAGTAGAGATGCAAGCAAATATCCATGCCACCCAATGGTTGTCAAAGCCAAATTTCTCCAAAACTTTGCACAAAAAAGTCAGTCCACCATGTCATATGCCTTTTCAAAATTGAGTTTGATCAACATGCCCTGAGCTTTGCTAACATGGAGAGAATGGATGGCCTCTTGTGCAATGATTACCCCATCCAAGATAGAACGCCCAGGTACGAAACTAGTTTGTTCTTCGGAGATCAACAATGGGATGATCGCTTTTAGCCTGTTTGTTGTTGCTTTTGCTAATATTTTGTACAATGTGTTACAAAGGGAAATTGGTCTAAATTCATCCAGAGATTGGGGCTTTTCCGTCTTTGGAATCAAGGCCAAAAAAGTGTTGTTGACTTCCCTAAGAAAGCAGCCAGCAGCTCGAGCTTCTTCCAGCGCCTTAGAAACCTCAGTACCAATGAAGTCCCAGCACACCTAAAAGAAGCAAGCAGGAAAGCCGTCCAGACCCGGTGCTTTATCAGGGTGTAGCTGGAATATAGCAATCTTGATCTCCTCCTTCGTGAATGGTCATAACAGCA
>VDFB02033663.1:0-24938 GCA_007258455.2 Sequoia sempervirens | reverse complement strand
GATCAAACAGGGATAGAGCTTACACTTCCTTGTCAACGGACACCTTGAATTGTCTTTCCCACTCATGAGAATTCGAAGATGGTGAACTGCTGATAGGCTGCAACTGAAAATCAGAACCTTGCCCCTTGTCTTTGCTGCCCTCAATGCTGCTCCAACATCCTTGTACTTTACCACCCACATGCGGATAATGCTCAATGCCATGGAGATGATCATTCTCCATGATTTCTTTGACTCTATGTTTGCAATCAGCTTCATGTATGGAAAAATCAGACGTGTGTTGGTAAACCTCTCTAACTCTTTCCCCTTCAAGAGCCATATGGTCTTCTAGCTCTTCTTCTTCATCACTGTCTTCTTGATCAAACATTACAGCAGCATCCATCTTGCTCAAAGGATCAAAATCATCCGCTGTTCGGAAGGTTTCCGTAGAAACATTTTCTTCTAAGTGGCTACAACCATTTCAAAGAGGTCATTATGGAGCTTCTTTGAACACTCTTCTTCTTCGATGGCCACCTCATAGTTTGCCATGCAATCTGATTTTTGATCTTCATCTGGATCAAAGGGAAATTCATCCCACAAAGGTTCTTTATCATACCTTGGTGCCAACACACCTGGATCCCAAATGCCAAGGGTTTGATTGAGATGAACAACAAGGAGAGGTTTTTCATGCTTCACTGGAAGTATTGACTCAAGGAATAAGTCAGATCCTGAATCTCTTAAGCCGATATCTTCAAAAACATTTTCTTCCAATGGTTTGGTTTGCTGGTCCAACCCAAGTCCAACAATGTCACCACCAAAATGAAGTGAAGATTCTTCGATGCTGCTTGTTTCAAAAACGTCACCTTCATTATCTTTTATGGAACCATCATGAGAAAGTATGTCGCTGATTTCTTTATGTGGAACTTCTTGGGGAGTTGAGACAGCAACAAAAGTAAAACTATCCACCACCAATTCTTCAACACGAGGTGGTACAGTCATGTTGGGATCATTACCAACTTCATCACTTTGGCAATGCTCATAGGTTGATTCAACGGGACCATCAGTATTTCCTTCTACTTGCTCTTCTTCAGCAAACTCATCCCCTACAACAGTACTACTAAAATTTTCAGTGAAGCCCTTAGCTTCAAGACCTTCATAGGTTGAATCCTTATTAGGACTCAAGACTGTCGTTCTGTTCTTTTCACTGAACTGTTCTTCATCACTTCCTATCACATGCAAATCTAAGGAAGTATTTTGGGGTTCTTCCACACACTTTTCAACTGTCAGAGTTTCTTCATCAAGCTCCCGATTAATATGAGGTGCCATGTGCACCTTGCTATCCCGGCTTTCAGACCTAGCATAAATCTTTCTGATTCCCCACCTTATGTCAGGATCCTTCATTAGCGTAAACAGTTCATGCATTAACTCAAGTAGAGGCTTCTTTGTAGTCATCTCTCTCTGTATGAAGCGTCTGGTATCTCTATCGGGCACAGGATGGCAGGATCTTGGCTATGATACCACTGAAATATTCCGAGCCAAATTTTTTTCAATTTTCAAATTACAATCAGAAATGCAACACACCCATTAGGGTTAGATAAATCAAACCAGCAGTTACAATATAACTCTTTGCCAAGAATGCGCACTCAATCTCAACAAAAGAGAGGCTGTCATATGGCAAGAGGATCGTCAGTACATTAATCAGAACTGCGACTGGAAGTAACTCTAACCAAGAATGGCGCCAAGTGATGGCGAGCATATGGTCAGAGGATCTTAATGGAAATGCTGATACAAGAACTCTAACCAAGAAATGTGTCGGCAAACGACGAGCATGTGGTCAGAGGATCCCTATCATCTAATATGCTGAAAGCAACTCAACACCAAGTATGTGCTACCCAATTCCAGTATGGAAATGAGGCTACCATATGGCGGAGCAATTACATGAAATACAATACTGGAAATGGAACTCAACGCCAAGTATGTGCACTCCTATCCAAGATGAATAGGCGCTATCATATGACGGAGCAACTAAAAAGTAAATACAATAGACTGAGCAAGGAGCAGTCTCTTCCACGAAATGTGGGAAATATAATAAAGAGCTTACAAATGTGAATATTGGCTAGTTAGTACTACTAACAGCCTTACAATATAATATATCTCCTGCAAGCACGATGGATTATAGTGATAATCAAACTGCTGAAGTGTAGAGCTACTTCAGAATGATTAATATGACTAAGACAAACAATCCCAGCCCTATTAATAATTTTACTAAGTCTAATATGACAGATCTGCAGTTAAAATGGTGAAATCAGCAACTCTAGAACTCACTTGAATGCTCATATCTCTCTCAATACTCACTCATTTAACTTGAAATCAGTTGCAAAACATTCTAATGATGATGACAATGAAGATGGATCACAAAAACTTCTCACAAAGACCCCTATTTATTTTGCACGACTTCCAAAGCACTTACAAAGTGAAATTCCTGCAAGCAAGGGCGATTTACTTTAGATAATTCATAGACTTCAAATAAAATTCTGGAAACTTGCACATATGGTCGCCCTACATAGGAAAATAGATTGGAACAGTACCCAGAACAATATTATTTCTGTTTCTTGAGTTGTGAGTAAAAACAACCTACAGCCATACAAACCAGCAACTCTAAAATTGACAGAAAATACAATAACTCAACTACAGAATGTGAGAAGAACCAACTACAATGAAAGGAAACCAACTACAACTAAACCTCTCAACTAGTTGTTGTCTTTCAAGCAAGAAGAAGAGCCAAGCTAAGAGGCTTACATTCCTCGAAGCAATCCCAAAGCCAATCCGGCAGCATAAGTTTGCAAATTCATCAGATGACAAAATGAGGACCCAGAGCTCCAATTTATAACTTTAGAAGAGCTTTCTAGAAACCTCCAAGAAGGGCGCCACCTCAAAGATTCTTTTAGGTCATTCACTTGTCTTTTGTCTTCACCCTCAAGATAGCGTACTTGCTTAAGAAGATAAATTTCACTTTTTAAATAAAATATTTGGCTCACCCAAAGTTGGCGTCCAAACTCCTTGAGCAATATTTGGCTTTTAGAAATATTAAAATATTTCCTCCATGTGAAAATACCCTTCAATGTCCCCCTTTTAAAGACAATATTAATTCATGATGCTAGAACAAGGAATTATAATGTTAAATTATAACATTATAATATAAAATATCTTATATCACCATGGAAATGCATCAGAAGCCAAATTCAACCATACCGTCTGAACAGACTGCCATAGTGAAGCCTACTGATTAGGAGTCAACAAGTCAACTGCTAAAAATATAATTTACTAAAAATAGTAAATCCATGTAATTGCTCAGAATGCCGAACCGAAACCACCAACGCGAAGCTCTCAGAAAACCCATAAGGAATCCATAATCCAAGTTCAACATTTCCAAGTGCAAGCTCCGCAAAAAGACGAAAACGTCCTCCAAGAAGTTTGGAAACCCTGATTCGAGCTTCTGCTTAGCCTACGAGTTCCCAGAAATAGGCTAAATCCAAATGAAGAGCGTAGGGCTAAATTGGGGACATTACACATTGCGATCAACTCGTGATTCTAGAGTGCTGGGAAGCGGCTGTCGAGATGCACCTGCTAAAAATAGTAAGTTCCTAAATGAGTGATCATCTCGGTTTGCATGTCACATCACTGCAAAGCTCTCGAAAAACCCATAAGGAATCATCCGACATGCAAAGAAAACCCTGACATGCAAACCCTAAAAATGGCCTCCGAAGGCGGAACTCTGAAATTCGTTATCTCATTTTGCATGTCACATCACTGCAAAGGTCTCTAAAAACCCAGAAGGAATCTCCAGACATGCGTTGAAAAAACTCTGCATTTATGCCCTGAAATTTGCTCCGGAAGTTGAACTGCTAAAAATAGCAAGTTGGCAGTTTTAGCTCAAATTTTGCCAGTGAGTAGCCTGATGTGCTCTAAATGCAGTGTGAATGTTAAAACTTCAAGAATGTTGAAGGAACGCCTGGAATTACACACTTACTAAAAATAGTAAGTTGCCGGAATCTGATGAAACTTAGCTGGAAACCTGCTGGAAGCATGCTGACAACAACGTTAGTCTCTGTTTTCAATTTATTTACTTCATTTGATTTTGGATTGACCAAAAAAGTACAAACCCTAATTTTACCGACTTGGCCAAATTCACGTTTAAATTCAATGGCGGACACATCCCCCGAAAGGCAGACAATAGAAAAGAGAGACAACGGGAAAACAACAAAATCAAGCCAAAAGTTCGGAACGAAGCAAAAATTAGGGGGTCCCCATTTGCAATGGGGCGATGAGTGAAAAAGGTCACAACAGATCAAAAGGAATGTTCTCGGCATTGTTAGATTCCCAAGCCACTATTGGCTGTAAAGTCGTTGGGGTATCATCTTCCAATTCTTGTTTAGGGGCTTATGTTTGCAGTATGATCATAGTTAGGTCTTTGAGGTGTGCTGGATTTTAAATTACAGGCTGATTAGCATGGACAACCTTAAACAAGTCAACAATACAGTGAAACCAGATTGCCTGAGGGAAAAAATGGGCAGCAATTCTAGTGAGAGTAAAGGTAGAATGGGGAGAGAATGTACCTAGATTTTGTACCATGAAGTTTACCCAGGAATGGAAAGGAATAACTTGAGATAACTCATGTTGAACTTTAGAGACCACTTAGTGGGGAAAGCACTTCTCTACATCAATTCTGATTGCCTGAGTTTCAGTTTGTGAACAATTGCATTTGACTCTCCAAGAACTAGAACATTGCATTGCAAAATCACTTCTTGAACCTTTCCCACTCGTGCCTCCATTATAGACTCTCAAAAGCTTATGTGCTGCCTGAAAACATTTACATTTTGTTGTACCCCAAATCAAAAATTTTGCTATAGTTAGGCATTTTGAAGAAATGGTCAAAAGTCTTGTCAAAATTGTCAAAAAGGTCAAAATTGGGAATTTGCATGTCTTGCATGAGGGTCAAAAACTTGAAATTTTCAAAATCTGACGATCTGGATCTGCTCAGAGTGACCAAGTCTACAAAACCCAGATCTCAGTTTTTCGGCCCTAAATTTTAGGAAAATTTCTATTTTTAGAAACTTTCTAAAAATAGAACACTTCTTTCTGGGTTTTTCTGGGTTTCTTTTGAAATGGATTTTGGGAAAATTATCTAAAAATAGAAAGTTTGGCTTCTAGGGTTCAAACTGATTTTGATTGGTTGAAAATACTTCCTCATCAGGCTAGTCTAGTCAAAATCACAAAAAGATCAATTTTGCCCTAGTAGGTCTATTCTACTTTTTCAGAAGCTATTTCAGGAGCTCCAAGGCCATTAATGGAGGTTGTTCAACTGCCAGGTGTCAAATTCAAAGTCTCAGGCGCTGCTCAGATCAAGAAACTGCAACGGATGATCGAGGGACGAAGAACGAAGAATGGAAGTTGAAGAATCGTGAAAATTGCAAAATTTTAGCTAACTCTAGGAAGTTCAAGCACCCCTACTCAGTCTAGGTGCCTAGATGCTTGTGCCTTAGAAAAAATTTCATCTCCAATAGTTGAAGCAATGACAGGCACACGGAACGAAGGGAAAAGTTGAAATTTGCAAAATAAAAACTAACACTGCCAAGCATGGGCACCCCAAGAGGAGATAGGCGCCCAGTGTTTCAAGAGGTCAAATGATGGAATCAGGGTTTGCTCATCCCAAACAATGTTGCTTAGAATTTAGCAGGCTCCGCAATGAATCCATCAGCACAGTCATCTGATCAGTTAGCCAACCAAATTTCAGATCGAACGGAGAAGTCTTGGCAAATGGCAAACTAGAAATCATGAAATTATCAAAAAATATTCTAACTCTAGGTACTCTGGGCGCCCCAGTTAGCCAGGGGCGTCTAGGGTTTTGAGCCACCAAAACTAGCAATTAGGGTTTGTCGGATTAGTCAATCTCTTCAAAATTTTGCCAGCTTCGCAATGGATATCTAAGCCTAATCATTGGACTCGTCAGCTACCGACAAATTTAGATCGAATGGAGGACACAACATGAGGTTTCAAGTTTGAATTTTAAAAAAGAGCCAAAAATGGCTAAGGCTAGAGGTCTTGGGCGCCCCAGGAGGAGATAGGCGCCCAAGCTTTTGGGTCATCAAATGGATGAATTTGCAATTGTAGCCTCTAGAATGTTTTCTTCAGTTTTGAAGCAACTCTCCAACGCAATCATCAGCAAGCTCATCGGAGTTGAAAGTCACCAAATATCACAGACTGATCGGAGGGGTAAACATGAGTGAAATTGAAAATGTCAAAAGGTTGAAAACACAGTGAAAATAATCTAACTCTGGCAATCATGGGTGCCCCAGCTAGCCAGGGGCGCCCAAGGATTTGAAGCCCTAAATCAATTTTTCAAGAGATGAAGCTCCCAAAAGACCCCCCTCAGAATTCATCAAGCCATTCGGTGAATCTGACAATCAGTTCATCGGGTTAGTCTAGCTCCCGGAATCGCGAATTCATTAGAAGATCAGAAAACATGAAGAAATGGAAGAATGTCAAAAATGCCTCACTGGTAATGCTGGGCGCACCTGCTAGCCAGGGGCACCCATGATTTTGAAGGTCAAGATGATGTTTTTACCCAAAGTAGCCTCTAGGGCAACTTCGTCAGATTCACTCAAGCTCCACGATGGATCATTCAGTCAACCCATAGGATTCACCGAGCACCCGGAAATCAAAATCAAACTAGGTCAAAAATCACAAAAAAGTTGAAATTGCCAAAAAATTGGCTGAGTCTAAAGAGGAAAAGCGCTCCAAGCCGAGAAGGGCACCCAAGGCTGAATGCCTTAGTAAATTTTTCAATTTTTATCATGCATCAAAAAAAAGTGTCCAAGTTCTACGAACTTGCTCAAAATTGGCTTTGAAAGTTTTAAAGCAAAGAATAAAGCGTTTTATTTATCCTCAAAACTTATTTAAGAAGGCTTTGGATTTCAATAATCATTTTTTGCAGGTTGGCATCCAAGAGCAAGAGAGGAGACTTAAAATTTTATTCTTTTCAGGATTCGAGAGCCAAAATGTGGTGCTTTTTTACAGTTCTTCATAGTTTCCGGATCAGCACACAAAGGAGCTTGCTTTTTCATACTTTATTTCTCCAGGGCATCGATTTTCAAAAGACAATGGTCAATATTTTCAATTTCCAACAATCTGGGTCAGCTCAGTTCTTGATTCTCTACAACTTTGAAGAATTTTAACTTTCAAGAACCTACTTTTTTTCTCACATGTATAAGAAATCTTCATTATTTTTGAAAACTAATCAACTGGGAGCACAAAGAATGTGATTCTGCACAAAACCCAACCCTCAGCTTTTTTGATGAAAATCCTCAAATTTTAGGGTTTTTGTTTTTTTGAACCAGCCTTCAGTATTTTCCAAAACGGACAATCTAGGCCCTCTTAAAACGAAGTTCTCTACAAAACTCCAATACCAGCTTTTTTCGAGAAAACTACTTTTTCAGTAGAAATCAGCCTTCAATTTTCAGCCATTTGCACAAAAGGTGTCCGAACATAGTCGAGTTTACTATTAAAATTCAAGTTTTTCAGCATGCAGTACTCTCCCATGGGATTTAGAACCAAGCTAATATTGTATCTTGCAGCCTTAGGCTGGATGATGTTGAGAAGCATTTTTCAAACACCACCATGGACAGAAAACTTCATCATCTCAGCTGAAGAGCGTGAAAAGGTGTGATATTAGAAAAATGACAAGTATCGGAAAAGAATTGTACAATACTCTTCTGTTGGAAAATCAAGAGAAGTGTCAGAAGCATAAAGTTGCAGAGCCGCCAAGTTATCAATTAGTGAGTCATCTTTTGGGGCAGCAATGTTTTTCAAGAATAGAACTCACAGGAACTATCAATGATCTGCCCTGCATCATCTATTGTGGGGCTAATCTCAAGAAAACCTGGTGCAACGCGTGGCTCACTTCAACTCTCATCAAGTGCACTCATCCTATCTGTATCAACTACTCCTGTGACCGTGATGGATGTAACCACATCCTCAACATCTCCCTCACTGCTATGAACCATGGGTGTATACTCCTCACCAACCGCTGCCATGGAAGACTGAACCATATCAAAAGATGGTGAAGATTGTGCTAAACTCAACGCCACGGTAAGCCTCTCAATCTGTAACTGTGACTCTCGAAGAGCCAACTGGGTGCTCTGCAATGAGTCCATAGTCACCTCAAGCGCATGAGTGAGCTCATCAATCTGCTCTTCCTTTCCCTGCAATGCATCATAACAAATGCAATCCCACTCGAGAAGAAAATCCCTGTCCGCAAGTAATTTTAGGTAGTTTTGTTTCATCGTACCAATTGCTTCTCGGAGTGCATGTATCACTGCAAGGGAAAAACCACTATCACTGTGCTCATCTGTCAAAGGAGGACTCCAACCATAGGTAGTCAACATCTGACGAGCAACATCAAAATGCTCAAGGGCGGTGGCAATCATATTGTCATTCACTTGTAGTTGCCCAACCAAATGATGAGGATTCTGAAGCTTACGACCCCCATACAAGTTTTCCAGTTCACAATAAGCACTATGATATGACGCTGATCCGTCATCACTCACCTCATGATAAGCAGCGTCGTGTGCTTTCACCCATGCACACCTCAACATCTAAGGTACTGCTGCTCTGTACCTCAACGGATGGCTCAACTGGTACGGTAGAAGTTGCTGGTATGACAGTATCTTCACACGCTTCTACTCCAAAAGTAACTACATGCCCATCCAACGCCTGATCCTGGGATTCCATATCAACATATGAATCCTCTAGCTGGTTTTCAAAGGTCTGATCCGGAAAATCAGACTCACCATGATATAAATTCTCAACCCCAATTGCATCTGTAGTACCCAACTCTTGAGTCTCTTCACGTGACAACTCAATAGGGTTACTTTGCATCCGTGAAACAGCTGCTGGCTCATGCTTACGCGATGTTTCATCATCGCTGTCATAAAAATCAGAAGTAGCCTCCTTATTAGATACTTCTTGAATCACCTCTTGCAAGGATGATATAGGTAAATCACTACCCAAAACTGTGCTAGCATTTTCTTGAATCAAATCAGCACTCCTATCAAATTCATCACATAAATTTCTGCATTCTTTATAGGAGTCTGAAGATACCAAATCATTTTGACGAAGAGTTGTATCATCCTTATGTGTAGATTCTTTGTCCCTTCCAGGTGTAAACAACTCACAAGCTATAGTGAGATATTCCTTTCTTGCCAACTCTGTCTTATGACAAAGACTCGGGTGCAAATCCATGAAACTCAAGAAAGGAAGTTCCTTTTTAATTTTCTGCGGTAGAATGCTATACTCCTGGAACATGCTATTTACTTCTCTTTATGTGTTTTGTGGTGTTCTGTCAATAGTAATCCTTCCGCTGATCTCAGGTGGTACTAACTGCCACTCATCGTTCGCTGTCCCAAATGTATCAGCGAACAAACCCTCATGCATCTCATCTGCTATAGCCTCATCGGGCTCCTGTCTCGTGAAAGTGGGCCTAGTAGGCCTATCTGCTGTCCATGACACTGTCCTAGGAGCTCTCCGTGAACCTGCAACACTCCTATCATCGTCACGATGTGGTGACGATCTCCTCGGAGTACCTAATCTCTGCAGTGCATCTGCCAACTGCTGTAATACACCATTTGACCGCCGTTGACCTGCACGAAGATCTCTAAGTGCATGCAAAACCTCTGCACCGTTCTGATCTCTGTGGTTATGTGGAATCTCTGTTCTCAGATTAACTGTTCTATCAGACCTGTCATTCCTGTCAGCCATGTTTTTCGGCTGCCTACTCAAATTTCGGTGCCTGTCAATCAGAGCACGTCTGCATGTATAATACCTGGTAAGACCCAAACTATTCCGGCTGCAAAAGACGGCTAAACCCTCAAGATGGCAGGATTTAGCTCTGATACCACTGTAGAAACCCCTTGTTTCCCCTGTTACTGAGTCTGATGTCTTTCTGATGATTTTTCTAAAGTTTTGGTTTTTGGACTGTTTTTGTGGGTTTTTGTGCAACAATTGAAATTGCGATTTTGCCAAGATTGAATAATAAATTCAAATAAAATAATGTATCTCTGTAAACGAAAGATTCTATTGCTAATATGGTAGCCAAGCAATTTATTGATTTTTTTGAAACAAGTACAATAATGATCCAAAGACATGCAAAGTAAAAAGCAACGTTTATTTGAAAACCTGATTTTGGAACAGCAATAAATAATCCGCCTGAGAAGGTACGGCTGCAATGAATATTGATTCCTCCTCCAGTCGGATGACCTCAAATGCCTCCAGCAACCCCAGCGCTCCCAGAGGATGAAGATTGCAAATCAAGAGATAGGCGTTTCTTTTTTATGTGGAGAAGTACGGCTCAAGGCAGTAGTACGGCCTGCTGTACTGACTGGTACGGCTGCAACATGCAATAGATAACTTTGTACGGCTCTTTTCCTAGCCTCCAGAATAACAAAGAATAGGCGCCTTGATGAATGGAATCTAACTGCAAGTGAATGAGATGTTTGCTCTGAAAACCCAAGTATGGCTCTCCTTGAACAGTACGGCCAGGTACAGAAAAGTATGGCCTTTTTAAAACAGCAGCAATAAATATGAAGTACGTCCTTCTGTCTTCACTACCTAATCTCTGAGATATGGTGCGCCTATGTGAATGAATGTATTCTGAATGAATGAATATGCTGAAGCTCTGTAAAATAAATAATCTCTGAAACTCTGTGATTCCTCCTGAATGAAGAAACCTCTGTGCTGGCAATAAATCAGATGTTGTTTCACATCCTCTAAATCGCTCTCACTGGAGATGGCTCTTTCTCCAATGCGTTCGAGACTGAAACCCTAAAGCTTCCGTTCTCTAGCAAGACTGATCAATTTTTTAATTCACAAATGTCGTAATGGCTCAAATCCCAATGCAAAACCCCTTTATCATTGAAAAGTGCGATTTCCTTAAAGATAGGGATTATTAAAAATATTCAACTTTTAATCTTTTAATATTTCCAAAGTCACAACCAAATATTTTAATATAAATTTAAATGTCAATTTTGGCCCCTTCTGATGATGGCGCACCCCTCAAGAAGAATCACTTAAGTTATAATTTAATATTATAACTTTATATTATAATCCTCAATTAATTAATATTTAATTAATGCAATTAAATATTAATATTTCCTTCGTTACTCATCCGATGACTGATCCGTCTGAAGCTGACGAACGCTGAAGTGATTGTGAACACTGCCAAAGCCATACTGCTAAAAATAGCAGGGGTCCCACGCTGCCTGCCAGGAACTGCTAAAAATAGCAACTTCTGCAAGAAGACTCCGATCGAGCCCAAACGAAAGCCAATTGATCAAAACTGCCAATCTGAAGCTGAGCCAAGCTCCGAAATGACCCCCTATCCGACCTATCAGCCTACGACGGTCGCATAATAGGCTAACTCTTACGAACTCTGATGCTCGCCAAAAATGGGGACATGACATACATTCATCGTTCTCTCTTTTTTCAAAGAAGATGTTTACAATGCTTCACTGTTGGAAGTTCACAATTCTTAACAACTTTAAACAATCAACTAGCAGTAATACCAATACCTCTATCTTGTCAAAGCAAAGCGTAGAGATACCAGAAGTAATTAACAATAAACAAATAAAGTAAAAGGGAAAGTTCACGAAAGCACAAAGTCGTTCCGTAGCTTTTTCAATGGTGGATCTGTGAAAAATGTATCGTTTGTCACGTTAGAAGCACAAAGTCTTTTTAGACACAGCAATCCCTCGAACAACACGAACAATTACAAGTGCAAAGTCTTGTAGATTATCCAACCAGATTATCAGAGAGCATGGACAATTACAAGCACAAAGTCTTGTAGATCATCCAACAATAGTATCCAAAGAACGTGAATAATTACAAGCATAAAGTTTTGTAGATTGTTCAACCGAAAGATAAACAAAAGCACAAATGCAAATTTAAATAATAGATGCAACACAAAGTTTACATAAATTACTTAGAGTCCTTCAGATTCCATCACCTAATCACCACCAAATGAGATCAATTCATAAAAGTATCGAATCCAACACAAAGTCTGGTTTGCAATCCTCTTCTTTATTGATCAAATTTCATTCACAAAGTATGAACGCAAAGTTTCACAATTCTGCTTCAAAAAGGGCAGCACTTCATTGCAAAATACTAAAGCATAAACTTTAAATGAAAATCCCTCACATTATATAGAAAGAGGGATGAGCAAAATTAGGAATCTAATTAAAGAAATCAAGGAAAGTTAGGTGAGCAATTTTAGGAGATCTCACCTAACTTTGACCAAAGTCAAAGTGTAATTTGTTTTCAAAAGATTACATCTTCGAACTTGGTGCGATTACAATTTACAAAAAGACATATAAGATGTCAGGAAATATTTACAAGATGCATAAAGGGATGCACCGGAAATGTCTAACACTGGAAATCAGGAAGCTTCTTCATGTTTCTTTGCTTTGGGCGCGGAAGTCTTCATATTTCTTCCGGTCTCTTGCACGAACTTCTCATTTGAACCAACAGTGTAATCCACAATGGTGTGAATTCTCGTGATCGATCTCATGGCAGATGAGTGAACCTTCTTGCACTGTCGATGCGTTTTCAGGTTATCCAATGTGAGCCTTGTATCACAAATGACGTTCAGTGAGGCTTCTGAAAAGTCTGAACTATCAATCAATTTCATGATGGCTTCTTTGAAGATCTGAGATATTTCTGTGGCCGGCAGGAAGATACGACTCTCCTCAAGAAGTTGATCGGGCAACTGTTTGATACCTTTCTCAAGAATAACACGATGTCCTTCGACATCTTCCTGCACTTGGTGGAGATCTTCCGTAAGAGATTGAATTACTTGAATTCGATGTTTCAAGGATTCTCTTACCTCAACAAACTTTTCTTTGTCAGGAATTACCCCAACTTCCACCAATTTACTGAGCTTTACCTGCTTCATCTCTGACCACGTCAGCAGGCATTTTTCCATATCTCTGTGCTCCTAGGAAAGTACACCTTTTTCTTTATCAAGCTTTGTGATGAGCTTGGCTAACAAGGTAGTTTTCTCGTCCGCAGCAATTATGATCGAAGATTCGTGTTCTATGATCTTGTCAATAAAATCATACAACACTCTGCCTTTGGAGGCGAACTTCTCAGCTTTCTTGACAGCTGGGTCTTCAATACTTACCACTGTCAGCGGTTGTGCATTAGTTGGAGATCCTGCAAGTCTCTTTACAACAGTGGCATAATGCTCTGCCCTCTGTTTGTACATATTGCAAGCTTGCTCTACTTTATCCAGTCTTCCAGCCAAGATATCCAATGTCACTTGCGCATCGGCCTTTGCACTTTCATTGGTAACCTTGCCAAGCTGGACTTTTGTCACCGTGTAGTCTTCCATATTGACATCACCTTCTTCATGCGGTGGTATGCCAATCTCTGCATACTTATGAACAGACTTATCAACGTTCAGCCTTGAGTATACTTTTGCCTTTTTCTTCCCTTTAGCCTTTGGAAGGACTATCTCTTCGAGGTCGAGCTCCTCCGGAGAAATCATTTGCTTCTTCCGCTTCGACACTTGAGATATCAGCCAAGTCTAAAGTTATTGTCACGTCTAAAGTTACCATGGGTATCGTTACAATAAGAGAAGTATCTGTCATCATTGCTCCTGTAGTTTGCACATTGAGCTGATCACGCATTGACTCATTCATGAAACGATTGAATTCATTCTCAAAAGTGATATCATATGTTGGTGAAGACAAGCTAGGAATGGACAATGGAGGGCTTGACAGTATATCAACCGTATGAATGCTTGTCACTGAGGGAGTATCAAGCGGGGTTAATGCTGCAGGAATAGTGGATATCTCAACTGCAGGAATGCATGTGGTAGGAATAGGTGACGAAGGAACAGGAGGTGGAGGAGTTCTTGAATTTGGAGGGGTATGAGGAACATTTGAAATCACAGGCGATGACATTCTAGGAATTTCCTCAACTTCATTCTCAGCAGGAGTAGTTCTTTCTTGATCATGCCCGAGTTCCTGTTGATCACCTCTTGTCTTTCTGATTCCGGTTCACCTTCAAAATCACCTTCAGATTCTTCTTCAGAATCTTCTTTAGACTCTTGGCCGCTTTCAGAAACCTCTTCTGCATTGGAGTCTTCTTCTACTGAGTCTTCATCTTCAACGGATTGATCACTTGAAGTTCCTTCTTCATTAGAATCTATCTCCTTTGGAATAGACTTTTTACCCTTAGAGCGAGATGGATTAGATTCTGTGGTTTCTGTCTCTGGGACGGACTGGGTATCTTTCTTGCCAACAGTAAACTTGATCCTGGGACCTCTTCGTGAAGAAGTGGGAACAGCTACCGATTTATTTTTATTGCGGAGTTCTTGCTGTTGGCGAGCTTCTGCTTCAAATTCTTTTCCTTCTAAATCTGTTCTGAAACTTTTCATTTCATAACCATGCTTATGTAACCATTCTGCAGTGTTGGCTAGGATTGGCTTCAATCTCTCTCTCATGCTGGTAATTTCTTTCCTAGACCATTGAATTGCAGGCAACGGCCTTTGAGCAATTCCTTGCTCATCATAGACAACATTCATGATATCACCAAAATCCGCAAAATCCTCTGGTAGGTCAGCAATATAAAGGTCTCTGATCTGCTGAACAGTCAACCTGCAATAATCCATTTTGTGAATGGCTTCTTCATCTTTGCAATCAGCCCAGATGTCTTCAAAACGGTACTTGTGATGATGACCCTTTTGTAATCTTTTTCTGACATCTCGGTAATCAAAATCAAACCTATACCTGTAGGTCTTGATTGTCATGATCTGCATTTCAGCATAAACAAACTTAGCCTTTTGTGCAGTTGGGATAGTATATCGGCCAATGGTCAGTGGGAACTTGAATCCACGCTTGTGGTTGCTGCTTCGTTCTTTTTGCACCGAAATCAACTGTCTGCATGTTTCCATGAGAACCCACTTATTCGAAGGATAATGTGGCAGCATGTAAGGACAGCCAGTGTAGCACCCTACTGTAATGTCCCCTTCTCATCAGTAATCTATTCTGACACTCATCCGCCTATTCCGGAAGCCTGTAGGCATGTATGAGGTAAATTTAGGGTTTCCAGTTCTGAGGTTCCTTGACATTTTCTGAGAGTTTACTATTTATAGTAAATTCTATTTTAAGCAGTATGGAGTTTGTCAGCTTTCAGTACTTCATGTCCAGTTGGAGCATTTATTTGCAGTTCTTGTTTATCCTCTTAAGGCATTTTTTATGATGAATAAAGGCATCAAAGTTATATTATGCAGTTGACCCCCTTGGCCTAGTTGAACAACTTTAAGTTGTGTTTAAAAAGGGGACCTTGAAGGGTGACGCCTTCATGAGGAGTTTTAATAATTTTTGTCAAGAATATTATGCCTTGGAAAAGTGGACGCCACTTTTATAAAAGTGAATTTTTAAATAAAGTGAAATTCTTATTAGGCATTTTGGACGCCATCTTGAGAAGTTGAATGATTTTGGGAATTTGAAAGGTCTCCTGTGTCCTTTGATATGCTTCTCAGGAATTTGGAGAGTTATGAGCTCTTATTTAATGAAGGTTTTTGCTCCAGCTTTTGATCCATTCATGTTATCATACTGTTATGCTGTCGGAATGACATTTGAACTCATGCTTCGAGGATGCTACCTCCTAGCCACTATCCAATTTCGTGTTTGAAATACAACACCTAGTTGGTTTTTGCTGCTTCTCATCCAGACTAGCAGATTTGTGCTTATAGTTGAAGTTTTGAAGAATTTTCCAGATTTTGAAGTTGCTGATGTTTCTACAGCTGAAAGTGAATTCTGTTAGCAGCTCTTGGAATAAAATTAATTTGATTCTGGATACTTTTGCATTGTAATTGTCTGGCAAGGGCGCCCCTTTCCTCCAAGTTTTGGATTTTAATTTGAAGTCTACAATTTTTAAAGCTAAAATCGCCCCTTCTCAAGGCCGTACATTTCAGTTTGCATTGGGAATTGTGTCAGAAAATAAAGGACGAGATTTGTTGTTGTTTCTTGTAATGTCCCCGTTTTTAGCACTTCACTTTTCAATGATTGGTAGCCTATTCCCAGTGTGCTATCAGCAAGTCAGTGGCAGAATTGGGGTTTCCCGCTGTTTGATGGGTTCTCTTGAAGATTCAGGGTTCTGCTTGTTGGAGTTTGGATGTTTGGATTCTGGTTTCCTTCTGGGTTTTCAGAGAGCTTCGCAGAGGTATGACTTGCAACTACTTCGGGCAACCTTTCCGAACTTACTATTTTTAGTAAGTTATGACGGCTACATCTTGAAGTTTGGGATTTTGGATTGCGGACTCTTTCTGGGTTTTCAGAAAGCTTCGCAATGGTGTCGCATGCATTGCATTCCGAGCAACTTCTTGAATTTACTATTTTTAGTAAATTCTATTTTTAGCAGTGGTCCAGTCAGCATTAGCTCAGCAGGCTTTCCTCTTCTGGCAAGTTCAGTTGGTAATATTGTTTTGGCCTTTTGATGCATTTTCTGGAGAGATAAGTATTTTAATTAAAATAATGTTATATTATAACGTTATAACCCCTTGGCCTAGCTGTATAACTTTAAGTTATTTTAAAAAGGGGGACTTTGAGGGTGGTCATCTCATGGGGAAATATTTTAATATTTCTAAAGTGAATAATTGCTTAAGAGAAATTGGATGCCAACCTTTGGAGAAGAATATGTTTTATTTTAAAGTGATTTTATCACTAAAGAAAAGGTACGCCCTTTTGAGGAAGCAGCCAAGTCAAAGTCAAAAACCTAAAAAGGTCTTGAAGTGGGGCGCACCTTCTAGAGGTTTCTTGAGATTCTCTCAAAGGGTCTATATAAGGAGGCAGTTGCTCTTCATTTTGTTATCTTTTGTCTACCTTATTGTTATGCTGCTGAAATACTTTCAGAGTTACTTCGAGGGATGCATACCTCCTAGCCATTTCTCTTGGTTTCGTGCTTGAAAGATAGCACCTAGCTAAGGCTTCAGAGACTGCTTTTCATCCAGACAAGCAGACAGATCATCAAGGTTGAAGATTTCAAAGATTTTGTCAGTTTTGCATTTGCTGGTTAGGGTTTGGCTGAAGTAGAAATCTGCTCATAAGTCTTTGCATGAATTTTTGTTGGTTCTGGGTACTTTACATATGGCTTCCTCATCCTAGGGCGCCCCTCTTTGGTGAGTTTCAGATTTTATTATTGAGTGTATGATTTTATCTTCTCAAAATCGCCCTTCTCCTTGGCCGTACCATTCTAGGCTGTCTTGGGAAGTGTGCCAAAAAATAATATCACAGTTTGTCAGTAGTTTCTCAGTTAGGTTTTCATTGTCAGCATTCTAGCTCTCGTTTGCATCTAGTTTTAAGTGATTTGGTTGGCTTTTGAGTGAGTTATGAGCTTTTTAGTGGGTTACTGTGTTGCTGGTTGGTGTTTCCAAAATTGCTGATTTTATATCAGACTTCCAGAAGTTCAATTCAAGCATTGTTTTATCAATATTGTGAAGTCAAAAAGTCGGAACAACATTCTATCAGTTGTTGCTTTGGTTTAACAGTTTGTAACACTTTGCAATCTGCAGATTGTGCATTGTAAGGCTGTTAATAGTAGTACTATTTCAGTCATTTTTATATTCTGCAATTACTTAGTTTAGAGCAGCAAACCTAATAATCTTTGGACAGTTTACCGCCAGAGATGGGTGAATGAACTACACACTTAAAGTTCTTGGATGGTATTCCGCCAAGAAGGGAATTGAAGCTTTGCACTTCTTACATCGTATTCGCTCCCGCTGCATAAGTGGTAGAGCTTTCTTTCAGCATTGTATTTACTTTTGTTACTCCGCCAGATGGTCGCTACTTGCCCTACTGGGGTTTGAAAGCACATCCATGGTGTTCAGTCTTTCAGCATTGTAATTCCTTTTAGTTGTACTGACGATCCTCTTGCCATATGACAGCATCTTTCTCATCTTGAGATTGAGTGCGCATTCATGGCAAAGAGTTACTTGCGAACTGCTGGTTTTGTTTTGGACTAACCCTAACGGGTGCTTCTTGCATTAGTGTGTTCATTGAAATAAATTGAAAAAATTGGTCCGGTTCTTTACAATGGTATCAGAGCCATGCATCATGCCATCCTGTGCCCATCAAGGTTTAGTTGACAGTTGAATGATAGAGAAATCAGCTTCTACACCAGAGGTCAGAACAGAGTTCTGTTCAAGTTCTGAATATGTTGCGTTTTCTGAGGTCCAGGAATTGGGAGAAGTCAGATTTGAATATGGCATTTGAGGAAGGAAAGGTTAGTTTGGCCGCAAGGGATTTCATTGAGTATGCCAAACAGTACAAAAGACAATGTGAACGTGAAGCTTCCATGCTCCATGAGGAATATCAGAATATGACAAATGAGTTTAAGAACGATGTTTCTGTTGACTCCTACTTGAATTGTGTGTTGGTTTTGAAACCCGGAAAATTGGGTGTGGTTAATTACATTAGAAGAACAATTGTAATATTTTCCCCCCACTGTTTGGTGGTAGTGTGGAAATGTTCTTCATGGCTGGTTATCTGCCTAATAATTTCTAGTTTTAATTCAACACTCCGTCATATGTTAGCACCTCGCCCGCAATGGGATCTTGAGTGCACATTCTTGATGTCAAGTAGTTCTTTCCAGTTTGGTTTTTTCAGTTTGATGCTAACGCTAATCCAGTTAACTATTGCTAGTTATGTTGTGTAATTCCTTCGAAAAAATTGGTTACCATATTTCACCTACTCTCAAGTAAGTAAACATTGGGAATTGAAGAAATATGCATCCAACTTTACTTACCACCTTATAAGCCTCATCAGATACTCTCCTTCTTTCAAGAGCCGGATCAAAATTGAAAAGCAAAGGCGCAAAGAAAGCATCTGTGACCCGCCTGAAGTGATGAAAGCTTTCCTTCAGTTCTAGTTGATAGAAAAATCTGTATACAGGTACCATCATCCGATTCCCTTTTGTAGATAGACCTGGGAATTGTCTCATTACAGCCACCGCGTACACCAGGTAAGAAGTCATATAGAATTTCAATGTGGAAGGAGCATTGATTAGTTGTTAATGTATTTCATCACTGATCTGTTTGCCCCAGTCAATGTGCACCTTTTGTCTTCTTATAATCCTGATGTATTCATACATCCAATCATGAAAAGTGGACGATTCTGGCAAGCCTTTCACTCTACTTAAAAATGTGATCATATCTTTGACGTCATCTTTGAAATCACTTCGCAAGAGTCCCTTTGGCCATCTGGAAACAGATGGTCTAGGCTTCTTCAACCATTGAGCATTTATCAAGTTTTTAGCCTTGTTGGGATCAGCATCAAAGACCTCTTGTGCTTTTTGTATAGAAATATCAATGTATTTTTCCATTTGAGGAACCTTAAACACAGTGTCAAAGAAATCAGGGTCAAGTCTTAGAATCTCGTGCCCAAAAGAATCGATCACACTTCTACTTTCTCTGATGTAGTGAGATGCCACCTGAAGAACAAACTCCGTATTATGTGCAGCTGTAGGGAACATAGCTACCAAATGCAGGTTACTGTGTACAATTGCTCTCATTGGATCAGGAAGAGGCTTCGTCTCTGTTTGCTTCACAAAATCAACCAAGTCCTGATGGCCAACCTCTGTGTCCTTTATTTCTTCCACCTTGGAGACCACTACAGTCGGCGGATAGACACCCTGATATTTATACTTCATTTTGGTTTTTGCTCTTGAAGAAGACGGAGGTTTATCGAAAGTCATCAAGAACTCAAACTTTGATCACTCAGACTTTGAAGATCTTTGAAAAGAGACTGCAAGGTGTTGAGCCAGAACAAACATTAGTCGTTAGGTAGCATGGGGATGCGCGAAACGAGCAACGATGATGGGAAAGCTTGGAGCGGATGACAAGGCACGCAAAACGATGCACAAAATGGAAGGAAAGAAGTTCAGGAATAAATCAGGCGAGTTTGAAAAACTTCTGGAAAAAATTGTGAAAAGTGTAAGGACGCTAAAATTCAGCGCCCTTACATTTTTTGGAAATTCAGGCTTTGATGCAGGGGCGCTAAAAAATAGCGCTCCTGCATCTCAGTGTTAGAAAAATATTTCAAAATGATAGGGCGCTGAAAAATAGCGCTTCTTCATCTGAAACAAGATTTTGGAAAAACGGATGTAATGGTGAATGAAAACGGCGCTTTGTCATTTTTGGAATTTCATGGAACGCTTTGAAGTCAAAATTTATTTTTCTATGAATGGAGCTGCAACTAAAATTCGTTTCATTGCCATCACAAACATCGCAAATGTGGACAAAAGCCAAGGAAACCTTGTTACAAACAAGAGTTTTTCCAATGTGCTTGTGCCAAAACGGGATTGAAAGGGCGACAAAGAAAGAAGCTAACATAAAAAACGTTGGAGTGGAAAGCATAGAAAGAAGGACGCGCGAAGAAGAGGAGATGCCGCTTCAAAAATTATGAAGAAGCATGGAAAGGGCATGAGAAACAAAAACGCGAATGGAGAGCAAGAGAACGCGTGGGGATGAAAAACGCATGAAGAAAACGAAGGAAAGAATAAAAACGCATATGTAAATCCTAAGACATATACAAAGGAACGAAAGAAAAAGGAGAGAAAGTAAAGAAAAAGACTTACCAAGAGAAAACGCAAAGATTGCTGGAGAGGAATTTCGAAATTCTCAAAAACGTGATTGCAGTTTGAGGAGAACTCACCCAGCATGAAGAAAGGAAGAACAAAGATCATAAACAATGAAAATGGCGAAATAAAACACTTTTAAGTAAATTGTAACTCAAAAACCTAACTCAAGTTGAGCAATAAATTTAGGCACGAAAAGTGGCACGATTGACGAAAAATGCGAAAAACATGAAGAAAGGCGCCAGGGCCAAAAAAAGATTAAGTGTGGTAAAAAAGTGTAATAGCGCACTTTTTTAGCGCTATTACATTTTCTTTGGAAATTCACTTTCATGCAGGCCCCTGCACTTTTCATACTTAGCCAAATTTTGGCTTGAGAGCAGGAGCGCACTCTTTTAGTGCAACTGCATTTTTCGCAATTCGCTAAGTACAAACAGTGAGACTTCGCGAAGGGTCTCGTTTCGAAGGTCTTCGCGAGACGAACATAGGGGAATGCTCGAATTGACTATTTGAGGCTTTAGAATGCATTTTGAGGTGGCTTGAAAATCACTTCGTTATGCATACTTGAACTTCACGAATCCTAGGAAACGGACAAGTTTCGTAGGGGGGTTATCCGTGGAACGAGCGCTGCTAGATTCCGTGATAACAGTACCCCTTTTAAATAATTAATTATTATTAAAGCTTAACTTTAATAATAATTAAAAATAACATAACTCCTTTAAAAATCATTATTTCTTTATTCTGTCTAAACCAAGGGGTCAACCAATGTGCATCCAAGTGCCTTTCCAAAAATAGTAACACTGGAGTCTGACAAACAGGTGACTTATTATAAATAGTAAGTGTGCACGAACTAGGCCCAAACCAACTCCCAAAGGCAAATCCTAAATTATACCAACTCCGGAGAAGAAAATACCACAAAAGTGCCACCAGAGAATCTGCCAATTCCCACTCAAGACCCTTTAACCAACTCCATTAGCCTATGAGGGTCAGATAATAGGCTAATCCAACGAGTAACAGAAGCGAGCTAAGAAGGGGACATTACAATTCGTGACCGCTTAGTATTAATTTCCTGTTTTTATTTAAGGTTAATGGCATTAATTCTTTGATGTACGTCATCGCTCAATATCACGCTCTTCTTCCCTTTTGTTCTCTTCTTCGTATTATTCTATGTAGTCGGTGTATAATGTCTATTATTATGCTTCGATAATACTGGTTATCTGACTATGTATTAGTTGTTTGTATAAATTGATTGTCAGCTTTCGGTAGTTATAAGCATCGGTTGGTTGACGATTGTGTTCTTGGCAACTATCGAGTCCTTTAAATACATTGTGTATCGTCAAGGAGAATAGTATGATCTAGTCGGATTGACTTTGATCCTTGGCTAACCATCTTTGGACATCTTCTGTAATAATTTCATGAGCAGCTAAAGATATATTTTACACATGTATCTAGTATGCATTGTCATCTCCATTATTAATTCATGTATTTAATTTATCAAATAGTGCAACAAACATTTAGCGTCGTTGCCCTAAAGAAATCAAGTCAAAATTCAGTGATTCATGCCCTTAGACCCCAATAAAGGCAAGAAGAGACCACAATGTGGTCAAACTCAAGAGATCGAGTGATCTTTAAGAATCATCGAACAAAGAGAATGAAGGAGACAACTAAGAGGTGAAGTTGAAGAAGGCGAAGGGTTTCTAAGGGAAAGCCCGAGTCCAAACAAGAGTAAAAGCTGAAGCATAAGCAAAAGCCGTAGTCGGGAGAGAGAGAAATTTCATGACAAGAGGATGGATGAAGGGAGAGTGGGAAGAAATAGCACGACACCTACTACTCCCCAACAAAGCATAATAAACCTGGCCGACCAAGTCGGAGAGTTGTTCGCACCATCGTAATTGGACAAAGGGGAAAGAGAAGGAGAACCCACCAACTTCGCAATCGACAAACTGTATGAACCATCATTGTCAGACGAAGGAGAAAGCAAAGGAGAACCCACCAATCCTACCATCAGTAAACCGTTGGGACCATTACTGTCGGACGAACGAGGTTCACCGTCAGGCAAAAGGGAAGGCAAGGGAGAACCTACCAACCCAGCTGTCAAAAAACCATTTGTACCATCAAATTCGACCGAAGGGGAAGACGAGAGAGAACCTACCGACGGTCTAACAAAGACCATACGCCAAATTGAAGACTTGACACTAACAAAAGAATCAAACATTCGAAGATCAGATCCAATAACACCAAGACGAACGGAGCATCGAAAAGACCCCAAAGGCAACCCGAGGGTGATGAACACTAAAGAGGGATGAGTGAAGGATTGTGGCGTGTCTGAGAGTGCAGGGAACGCAACGGAACATACATATCAAAACTCTCCAACCAAGTTATCATCACAAAGGGTGCAAAAGGGAGGCAAGATGGTGACTCCCCAAGCAAGTCCGAATGTAGAGCGGCATAAACTTCCAAAGCTCACTAGAAATGGGTCGGAGGACCCTGTAAGGCATTGTATGACATGTAAGACAATCTGGATAGCAAATGGTCGAAATGATAGAGCGTATTTGTTGAGATCATTGCCAACAACTCTCAGAGAGATAGCTATACACTAGAACACAAAATTGAAAGCCGCACACAAATATACATGGGCTGCATTGAAAAGAGCATTCCAAGAGGAATTCAAACTCCTAAAATATGACAATGAAATTTTGGTCCAAACAAGGGAAGAACGAGAATGTGCAAGCCTATAATCGTAGGCTCAAGGAATTACTAGTGAAATTAGAGAACCAATCGGCCAATGGACTAAAGAAAAGATGGTTCATTGAAAGATTGATTCCTTCACTGAGGAAGAAAATGAAAGTAGTGCCTTCGTCATCATACGCCAAAGCCTACAATCGGGCAATGGACATAGAAAGTGAAGATAAAATGTCCACACCTGGTAAAAGAAAACAAAGGAAGATGGAAGTTCGGATGACAATAATGACGATGAATCAAGAAAGATACAAGCACTCTGAAGGGACATGCTCTAGATGATGAAATAATTGAAGGTGGAGAAAGAAACAAACAAAGAAACTAACAAATTGTGGTGTACTGAGTGCAAAATTGAGGGGCACACAAAAGGTTATTGTCCTAAAAATATGTTTTGTGAGATTTTCCAAGTTATGGGTCATTCAATAAAGGAGTGCCCATACAATTTCAAGACAAAGAGTACACAAGTACTCTTTACGCAAAGAGAAGTCCACTCCATCGATGCTACATAATACATCTCCAGGTGGTTATCGAAATCAAAGAGGAGGAAGCCAAATACAATATGACCCCAAAGGATGCCCTATCATACAATGTCGACAATGTAGAGAATGGGAACACTTTGTGAGAGACTACCAAAATAAGCAAGACAAAGTGCAATTACTTTGCAAATGGTGTGGACCTGGAAACCATGAAGACACCAAATGTCTGAAGCAAAAGGCTACTATTAATATGATTGATGTAAGGCATCATGAAGTATTTGCCATTACTTGTGCCCAAACAAAGAAGGTTGTGTATCTAGACCCACGTACAATTAAAGCAGTGGATTTATTACAGAGTATTCTTGAACTTTGAAATGCTATTGTATTGAGGGAGAATGAGACAGTGCATGCTACAGCCCAATTGGAATCTAGTGAGAATGAAGAACCAATAACCGAACCTTCGCTATCAGGCAACCAAGTGATTGATCCAATGCTACTGACAATTAACATGACAAAGAAACCAGCAATGGTGAATATGGAGATCCTTGGAAGGAATCTCACCAATAGAATTATTGATGGCAGGTCGAGCGTGAATGTACTCCCAGAAGACACTTGGAGAAGTCTTGGCAAGTCGACCACTTGGCTGCCAACTTTTCAATTGGTGGGTACAAATCAACAAGGTATTATGTACTTGGAGTTTTAATGGGACAAAAGCTAATTATTGGAACTCAAACATTCTTGTTGAACTTTGTGGTCATTTCATTAAGGAAGAAAGCGTATGACACATTGTTAGGTCAGGGTTGATTGGTGGTAGCCAAAGCTAATCACAACTAGAAAAAGAATACAATCTCCATTGAGAATAAGGATCAGAAGTATATAATTGATTTCAAAAACCAAGCAGCCTCCTTGAATTCATCAGATTTAGACTCTAGAGAAAAATGGACAGAGTCAAGGTCTGATGGAACGAAATGATGAAGGAATTATGGAGTTACAGTCATCTTTGAACGATGAAACAAATTCTCTTTGTGGCCTATTTCACTGGCAAATGGAGGACTATGA
>VDFB02033662.1:0-15763 GCA_007258455.2 Sequoia sempervirens | reverse complement strand
CAATATTTCATAGTTTGATAGTTTTTTGCACTTAGGGATCTTAAGAGATTGTGTCATAATAATGTAGCCTGAAAAAATTGGTTGTCTTAAAGAATGAACAAAGGACTTCCCTAGTATGCACCCATCCACTCAAAAATGTTGGCATAGTCATTTTAGTCCCATGATGCACAAAACACAAAATATGGTTGCTGACAACTTTTCACTAAATGCAAATGATGCTTTTTGTAACTTCTAAAACATTGTCACCATTGTCAAATGGATTGGATATTTAAAAATTTGAGAAAGGTTATTATGGAGGGACCCTACATAAATTTTTGGGTTCATACAAAACATTTTTAGGTGTCATGGATTCGAAGAACTGGTTTATCACAGTTTGACATTTTTTGAACTTAGCGCTACTAAGAGACTATGCCAAAATAGTGTAGCTTGAAATGACCAGGTATCTTTTGAAATTAATAGAGGCCTTCTCTAGAATTAATACACTCACCCAAACATTTATCAAAGTCAGTTTGGCCCCAAAAAGTATAGAATAAAAAATATGGCATGTTTAGCCATGTTTAGCCTTCCTAATAGCCTTGTTTTAGGAAAAATCTGATGGGACAATAATTTTTATGGATTTTATTGGGAATATAAACATACTTTTAGATACAATT
Organism: Sequoia sempervirens; assembly: GCA_007258455.2. NCBI lineage: Eukaryota > Viridiplantae > Streptophyta > Pinopsida > Cupressales > Cupressaceae > Sequoia > Sequoia sempervirens. Next base: position 15,110 of record VDFB02033662.1, on the reverse strand, counting down.
TATGGATATAAAACTCATACTATAGTGGTGTTGGTATTTCAATTTGCACCTTTGGAGTGTGTATTGGAAACAGATAGCTATGTACAATATTAATTGCTCTTCAAATTTGGAGGGGAAGCTCCCTCTTTACTGATATGTGTAAAAAGTAAAGTAATCTAAGTTCCTATCTTTTTTTACTCAGCTGGTAAAGGCACAAGGTTATAAAACCAAATATGTTGCAGCTAAGGTTTTCTCTATTTTCTATAGATCTTAACTACAACTAGGCTAAAGCTATAACTATCCTATCTCTTTAACTAAAATCATAGCAAAAGGAGTTAGGAGAATTTGGGAATGGTTGACGATAAACTCTATCTTAGGATTCCCAAGGAGGTGAAACACTCTATCCGAGGTGTACACTGAAATAAAGGTTATTGGAAAAAAGCAAGAAATGACAAGCTAGTTCTCAAGATTCCCAAGGAGGTGGAAAACTCTATCCAAGGTGTAGGCTAAAAAGAAGATTAAAAGAAACAACATTAAACGATAATCCTTATTTCTAAATTCCCAAGGAGGTGAAACACTCTATTTAAGGTGTAGATTGAAAGAAAGATTATTGAAACAACAATAATACATTTGGCACAGAAAATTGTATGATGAAACAAACATGCAATAGATGATCAAACCATCTTTATATTAAACAATAAAGTGAACAAGTATTTGCAGCCATAAGCATACACTCTTATTCTTACACAAATTGAACCAATACAAAATAGCAATATTGTAGGCAAGGTGGTGCAACAATTTGTTATTGCAAGAAAAAGTTAAAATACAATGAGTAGGGTGCTCTTATTTATAGAACCTCAAAGGAGTAGGGAACCCTAAAATATCCTCAAGAGTTAACATCAGTATTGACAACATGCAAGAGTTATTATATTTCTATAAAAAAATAACCTAACAGTTAACTGGAAAAATTACCTCAGTTAACTAATCTAAAACTAAGACTAATTAGAATTTGCAACACACAAGTATTATTGATATGAGATTCAATTGATAACCAACATCACTTAACTAAAATCTAATTGAAAGCTCTACCTCCACCAAAAGATATCCCCGAGGAAGAGATAAACTTGCATCAAATCAGCAATCAGAACTCAAGAGTCATGTTGAGTTGACTGATACCTTTGACTCTATCCTTGGGAAAATCATAGGATCTAACTGATTGTCTACTCCAAGCCATCATGAGAAATCATCTCCTCTAGGAAATTGTTAACTACATCTTCTCCAAGCACTTTGACATGCTGTCCAAAATAATAGACTGTTTGCTCAACATCCTCTCCACCTATGTCAATCTTAGACATTCTTTGACCTCCTCAGTCGCCTTGTCAAAATTTGTTGACATTATGGAAAAATAATTCAACTTGGATGCCACAAGATCACCATCAAGACCATCACAGACCAAACTCTAGAATTTTGCTTGTACAACATTGAGATCAATGTAGGTACCATCCTCATGAAGATAATGGAACGTGATCTATATGAGGAATCCACCTACGAGTTTGATAGCACCATTAACATCTTGTTTGATTTCATCCATCTTTGTAGACACTCTTTCATAAGTTTCTACTTTGAAGAGGTGTTGTTCTCTCTGAGAAAAAAGCTTTCTTTTGTCTTCATCTACTACAACAACATCATATGCGATAGTCAAATGAGAAATGATGATTTCATCTCTTGGTTTGTTCTTTGACATAATCAATTCAAGTTGTTGAATTCCTTGACAGAGATCGTGAGCTTTGTACCTTAATTGGTACATCTCTACAAGAAGGTGTTTTCCTTTGGTAACAAAATCTTTGATCTTGTCTTTCAAAATATTTCCATGATTGACTAATTGACCCAACATTTGTTGATCTATAGGTGATTCTAGAAGCTATGGAAGAAGAGTCACAATGTCTGAAGTCCAATGAAGAAGATTTGAGATATATTGTCACACCTGCTTATTTTCAGCATGGAGGGCTACCTTGTCTTCTCCCTCCTTCATCACCCACTCCTGAAGATTTCCTACAACTACCTTAAAGAGGTTCACATCCACGTGTTGAGTGCTTCTACCAAGGTTGGCTTTGACAAAGGTGAAATCGCCAACCTCAACCTCATCCAATCTCTTTCCCTCTGATAGTGTAGCAACCTCAATGACAATCTTTGCATTAGGATTCTTCTCTATGTGTACCTGTTTCTTGATCTTCTTGTTTGATGTGTCTTGATAGACATTTCCAAACTCTAAAAGATCCAGCTAAGAAGAAGGTTTTTGCCTCCTATACCATAGAAAAAAGTACTTCTTGCTTGACATGAGAATAATTCATGATAAATTGGACTCAAGAAGGCCTTGATTTAGTGTTGTGAGGCATTTTATGCCTCCACACTAGGTCTTAGACCCTTGCAAATTAAATAAAATGTGTTTATTGACGTCTTGTGAAGGTGTTGTAGAGTCTTGTAAAGGACTTTCACACTTTTTGAGGTGTAATGAACCCATTTTCTCCTAATTCAACATTATAAAACATATTTGAATACATCTTCACATCAATCTAGAAGGCTTATAAACTAAATTTAACTTTAGCTAGGTGTTGTAATGTGGTTTACACATTCACATTGGTTCTTGTGTCTTTCTAGGTTGTGTGGACCTCATTTTAATGTTGTAGATTGTATTTAATTACACTTTCACATTGAATTATGTGTCCCAAGCCCTAATTGACCTTCACATAATCATTAATAGGCCCCTATTACCCCACATTGTGCATCCCGAGGCTTAAATTGATCAAATATCTGACAAGGTTCCAATTTAAAGCTTATTTCCTTATCTCTTGGCATCTTAGTTGTTAGAATGGCCCTTGTGGACACCATTCACAATGCATTGTGAATCAGTCCCATCCAAGAGGGACCCATTCACCATGTGGTGAATCAGTCCCATTTGGCTCAATTTTGACCTTTGAGTAGGAAAAAAGTGAAATTTAAGTTTAATATTACTTCATGTCGGCCTGTGATGAGGTATTAATAAGTAAAATAGGTGAAATTCCTATAAATATAAGTATTTTAACTCTAATTCACATCTCTTATCATTCATTCATCATCTACCTTCTTTCTCAAGTCAAGCAAGCTAGGGTTTTATCATTCCAAGTCATAAAGATAACACTTTTCAGACATTCAAGGGAAAATTCTTCATGTTTTGCTGTAGACTTCCAAGATCAAACATCATGGCAAGGTAATAAAATCCATTATTGCATGTTCAATTCCATTCTTTCATCATTTTGGTTTAATTACCTAAAAGGGATTTGACCAAGGAAAACCCCCATGCCCTAACATTCAACATTTTTTCTTCTCTTCTTGTGTGTTTGTAGATTTAAGACTCTTGGAAGCTTAGAAATAATTAAAGATCAAGTTGCAAAGTCATTCAAGTCATCTCTTCATTATTCAAGTCAAAATATCAACAAAAAGTTAATTTGAGGCCCAAATATAATAGTTTCAGAAGCAGACACCTGTAGAAAGTAGAAGTACAGATCTAGCCCCAAAGAATCAACTCCAGAATTTGTAGATTCCTATAGGTGAACTGATTTTCCACCCATGGAAAATTAGTCCCACCTATAGGCCTAAAAAGTGATTTTGTCAGAATTTGGCTCCCGATAGTCATAAACCTGTTTCCAAGACTTTTCATCAGAAGCATGACTGATTCACCATCTATGGCGATTCAATCCCAGTGGTCATTAGCAGTGATTTCTAGAACATTACAAAACCCTCCAACAATAGCAATATTCCTTTAGGTGCACTTTGATTAGTCTCATCAGTTTTTGTTATTAGTTGTTTAAGTTTCTAGTTCACATTTGCAATCAACACTGTGTTTTCCAGCACTTTGCATTAGATTAGTTTACATTCATTTATCTGCATTTGTAAGCATTCAAACAAATCCACACACACTTCACATCTATTTCCCATCCATTATTACATTAATCTTGACTGAAACATTGTGCATTTTGGCCCACCTCTCTCCTTTTAGGTGAAAAACCCTAGACGAGTTAGAGAGTCTTATGGTTCCAAAATCCTTTGTTTCACCTCCTTCTACCCAAAGTTTTATCAATCCAAGATGAATGATCTATGTTAAATTCTCTGGGAGAAACAATTGCAACTGTGTCAACTCCTAGTTAATTAATTGGCACTAAGACTCCATGAATTGGCAGTTCTAGTTTTGAATCTATCTAAATGGGAGGAGGCTGAGGAGATATCGGCAGACCAGGAGATGAAGACCCAACTTCAACTTGTACCACTAGCTCCATTTTAACTTCTAGCATCTTTTCTAGGTGTTCTCATTGACTTCCATTTCCTTTCAAACTCTTCATTCTTCTGCTAACCCTTGCACCTTCAGGTGGATTGCTCCATGTCTTAACTCTAGGTCTTGAGCTTGACATGGAAGGTAATGAAGAAAACACAATTGGGGGCTCTACAACTAGAACTACCTTCTGCCTCCTCTTGTCATCCAAGAAAATCATACTGGTCTTGACAACTCAGTTTGATAGATCCTCAACTAAAGTGATTTCTTTGGCATACCAATCTGGTTGTCGATGTGGTTGGTGAGAAAATTGATCTTTGATGAATGAAGTAAAACTTATTTATCATCATCTAACAAGCCTTCAACATCTTCTCATAATAAATTAGCAAGTTGACGAAGAGTGAGTCTACAATAATGGTGTCTGTGCACTTCGAATTCATCCCCACAATTGACCCAAAAGTCTTCAAGTGATGGCTTGTGTGAATGATTCCACTCCAAACGAGTTGCAAAGAGACCCAAAGGATCATACGAGCACTTTTCATTGAGGTACTTGAGATGAAGTTCTTACAATTCATTGCTCATCAACTTTCAATCAGCTGTTGATTTGCATTTGTATATGCCCAATCCACATGGAAAAGTGAACGTTGTCTTGTGTCAATTGCGAAGAAAATAATGAACCTCATGAAATTGTCTCAAGAACTCCATGAAAAATACTTTGTCAAATGGGTATCTTGGTAACATCAAAGGCTCTCCTAAGAAACCATACACTCAAATATATCCTGAATGTGGGAAATTGGGTAAACCAATTTTCCCAATTCTCCATTGTTGATTTGACATCTGTTGAAACCCTTATGTGCATCTCATTTTCAAGATATCTTACTGTCTTCATCAGAAAATGATCATTTACCTACTTGAAATCCTATTTAGCTCACGAGGACTCCAACTGTGGGAAGTATTCATCCACACATTGAACACCAAGAGTTTCAATGATTGTCAAGGTTCTAAAATTTCCTTGGAATGCAATTAGATAGACAAGATGTGAAACCATATGAAACTCATGGAGTTTGAGAAATCCCATGATCTGCTAGTGAAGAACCTCACTAATCAATATTTCCTAATCATAATGTTCTTTATTATTGACAATTTGAGAGATTGCATAAAACATCCATGGTCGAAAGACATTAGCTTCTTCTTGACCCATGACCCGGTTAAGCAAGGTAATTAGGATAGTGATCTCATCTTTGAATTTTCCACGCCCAATATTCTTTGGAAAATTGGTTTTTTGTTGTTTCAGCCACCTTTGAGAAACCTTCTTCTGAGATCTTTCCTTTTCTGCATGCCATATATTTTCACATTCCTCCATGATTATGATGCAATTATCTATACGGGGTGGAATGGCGAAACACTTTTCAACATCTCTTAGCTTGAGGTTGCAAACAACTCACCCATTTGTTGATCGAATTTTTCGTGTAGAAGGGACATAATGCTTGATGCATGCAATGAAAAACTCGAGATCTAACATTGTGATGGGAATAGAAGCTATTGCTAGCAACCCACAACAATCTAGATGCTTAATTGTAGTACTGTCTACACCTTCCAAAGTGCTCAATTTAATCAATGGATGAACATGCCACAAGTCAGTGTTAAGAGTTTTCAAGAAGTCGTGAATCAAAGACCGATTTGGTCTTGTATTCAATTGGATTGAATTGCAGTTTGAAAAACTAGACTTTTGACTGTAAACTTGGATATGTGTAGACAAAATTCTGAGAAGGCTAAAAATAGCTTCTAATGAGGCTAAAAATACCCTGTCAAGGGGCAATTTTTAGGAAAATTTCTGAGATGTGGGTTTTGTAGAGAATGTATTTCTAAGCCAACCCAGATTATCAAAAATTTGAAAAAATGACATTTCCTTAGGCATGCAATGACTTTTTAGTAACATAAGTTGTAGGGTTTGTAGGGCCTACAAGGGAAAATTTTCCCAAAAAATTTGGCATATAGGTTTTGTAGCCACCAATGTGTTGATCAAACCCAGTTTCTCTAGTTTTTGAAATGTTGACTCTTTCTAGAAACCCTAAAAATAGGGGGTAGTGGAGCAACTTTCTCAAAAAAATCTGGAACATGGGTTTTGTCACCATCATTGTTCTCAATGAACCTAGATGACCAGAACTATGAAAAATTGTCGTTTACTTGGACATGCAAGAGAAAACCTAAGACAAGGATAGAAGAAATGTGAGGGGGAGAAAATAGAAATTATATTCTTCCTCTATAAAATGACGCCTATGCCTTGAATCCAATTTGATGAAGTCTTACAAGCATGTGCTGAAATGATGGAATCTAGAAAATTATCGCTTTGAGCAATATGGACTTGGAACTGTGAAGAACACTGAAAAATCCCTCCTGCAGTGTCTCTGAATCTTGTTTGCATGAGAAAATATGATCTCACTTTCAACCCGTGATGGAGAAAATGGATGCCCAAGTGCTTTAATAAATAATTATGATGAATGGAGGTGTCATATGCAAGTTAAATCCTAAATTTAGGATGAAACAATCTCATTAGACCTCCATTTAGTCAATTGAATGAAGACTAAACCCTAAAATAGGTGCCAAAAATAATGCAAAGAGGAAGCACACAACATGCAAGAAGAATCGAGCAATTCACAGTCACTTTGGAGGTGGGACTGAATTTTTATCATTAGTTTGAGTTCAGTTCAAAAATCCCTAAATTTTAGGCTGGCCAAAGCATGCACTTCAGTTCAAAAATCTTTTAAGTCAAAGTTTGACTTTAGGTGCCAACTTTCCCATACTTAGAATTTTTTTTGAAATTTTTCATTTATAGCCTTTGCAAACATCACCGAAGCCTATGTTTGATCACTATTTTTTGAGTGACTGATAGATCCAGTAGACTGGATAATAGTCTTGTTGAAGAGTAGGATTGAAACTAAAAAGGAACTTCTTGAGGTTACAAACCCTAATTTTGACTTCTGGGCCATCAAAACTTTGGGTGCCCCTGGCCAACATGAGTGTTTTTGCTCATCAGACTTAGAAAGTTTTCAAGGATTTTCACCTTTTCAAACTTGATTTTCAACTCCGTTTACGCTACATCTCCTGACACTTGACAAATCTCTTGAGCTGGCTGACAAGTTTACTACAGAGCTAGATCAAAACTGAACATGATCTCCTAGAGGGAAAAAACCCTAAAAACTACATCTGGCATGTTAAAATCTTGAGTTCCCCTGGCCAATAGGGGAGCTTTTATTACCAAACTTAGCCATTTTCACAACTTTCTATGTTCTTCGTTCAATCTGTGGCTATCAACTACTGACAATTCCTCTTATCAGGATGAAAAATGCAATGGAAAGCTTGAAGAATTCTAAATAGGATTAGCACCTTAGCAAAACCTGCAACTACATTTGAGGGCTCAAAACCCTAGGCACCCTTGGCTAGCAGGGGCGCTTTTGTGCTTTGAACTCACAATTTGACTATGAATAAATCCTTTTGTTTGACTCCTGATTCTGGCAGTTTGGCAACTTTGATTAATCCATTAACAAAATCATTGTGAAGCCTGATCAAGTCTGAGACAAAAATATTAGATGTCATTCACTCAAAAAGTTGCATTTGGTGCCTCAAAATTTTGGGCGCCCCTAGCTAGCAAAGGTGCTTTTTTCCACCAATGTTAGTCAAATTTTGACTTTGTTTCGCTATCTTCCTCTGTTTTTCATTTGATTTGCAAATTTGGGTGTTAAACAGATCTCCTAGACTGGCTGGAAGGCTCATTACGAAGTTGGAAGAATTCTAGAGAAGATTTCTTGGAAGTGACAAACCCCAAAAAGTTGATCTAAGCCTTTGAAACCTTGGGTGCCCCTAGCTAGCAGGGGTGCTTTTATTTCCAAAGTTAGAAAATTTCTGATGATTTTCACCTCTCAAAAATCCCCTTCATCATGAAGCATCATTTTGAACATCTTTCACCATAGAATCTTCACTCGAGTGTTTGAGGCTTAGATTTCGACACCTAGTATCTGGTCATCTGCCATTGATGACATCAAAGGTCTTGAGTTTTCTCCTGAAAAAGTGAAATAGACCCACCAGAGCTAAATTGACTTTTTCTTGATTTTGACTTGACCAATGTGATTATGAAGTGAAATAATCCAATCAAAATTGTTTTTAGTGAATTCTGAAAAGATCCTATTTTTAGGGATTTTCCTAAAAATAGGGACCTAGAAACCCTAATTTCAAAAAAATAAAATTGCTAGTATCTTCTAGACAGTAAACCCACAAAAATCTCATGCTTTGTTTGATCTAAAATTGACTTTTGACGACAATTTTACAAGATTTAGACTATTTTAATGAAAATGCCTTAATGAAGCAAAAAATTTGTTTTGGGTACAACAAGTGGTAACTCAAATATGAAAGTATACCCTTCAAAATGGACAATTGTTAGTCCTAATTAGCCCTCTAGGTCTCTAAAATTGAATTTTTGAGAGATAACACCCTCACATGCCAAAATGGTACAAAACCTATTTTAACAATTGGAGTACATTGACATATACCTAAAATCCCAATTTCATTAGTTAGGTAGGTGTTTAACCCCCAAAAATCTAAATTTCCTCCTTAAACCCTAGGTAGGGTTTTGATAAGGCAACGAAGGTAAAAAATTGATTCTTGAGTTAATATTTAGTTTCAAGACCTCTAACCAAGTTCATTAGGTCTATATTGATCCTTCACATCTCCAAGTACCAAAATTTGGAGTTCCTAAAATTTTGTACAACACTTGAGACTCATTGTTTGTCAATCAACAAAGTACCAAAAAACTCATTGTTTATCAAGTAACAAAGTACACTCGTTTGTAAGCCCTAAAACCATTATAGTCTATTGATGAAATTTATTTTTACACTCATGAATGAAAAAACCTAGTCTTGATGGTTAAAATATGGCCCAATATTATCTACGTATAATTTTGGGAAGTAATAGTTTACATAATTGCCAAGGAAAACATATTAATGTGTTCATCTTTTGAAAAAAATTGTTAAATCCATATTAATGTATGTCTACTTATAATGAATGTATGTGTCCCATTTTTTATAACTTAACTCATAATGAATAATCAAAGAAAATTTTCTAGTCATGGAGTGAGAAAAAAGATTCAAATATTGAAATGGATGTGAAGATTTTGCATCTAATACAAAATATAATATTCCTAATGGAAAGAGAAGTCTCCAAGTATACCATGTATGTTAAATATCCTTGATCACTAGATGAAGATGATGAATTTTCTAATCATGGGATGTAGTTCATATTTTCCAATATGATCAAAGTACCGATCCAAAATAATATGAGTTGATGGTTCATGATTTTGAGAAACTAAGGGGGGTGTTGCCACAATAATAGGCTACACTTTCTAGGACATCTTGATTTTTTTCTAAAATCACATATTATTAGAAAATATAATGATTTAAGCCTTGAAATGTTCCATTTAAATGATTTTAATTGAAGAGGGTTTGATCAAATCCCCTTGGATAGAACCCCACTAGTTTTAAACCATACCTATAATGGAGTCTCCTCTACACCTATCAAAATTTTGATAGAAAACCACTTTTGATTTACCTTTTAGAGGATCAAATGAATTAATTTAAAATTTATATTTTGTAAGTATGTATTCCTTATTATAAGCTTCCCAAAAAGTATAATTTTAAATATATTTAATTTGATTATTATATTTATTTTTTATTTCTTGTGAATGTAGTTTTTTCAATGAAAATACCAAGGTTTTTGTTTCACACATACGAAATAATAGGAAAATAGAGAAAAAATTCTAAAAAATACATTTCCTCTAGGTATTGATGTCCTTATTCCAACAAAAAAAAGAATTTTGATACATACAAAAAAAATTATGCTCCTAATAGTACACCTATGTCTAAATTTTAATTGGTTTGACTTAAAAGCTTAATTAAAGTAAAAATATTCAGCAAAACATTATGAAACTAAATGCATCCTCTAGATATTTGAGTTATAAATCTAAATTTGAGAAAAATAGAATTTTATCCTTCATAGAAAAAAAGTTATTTAAAAACTAGTTATCAAGGGGGATCGAAAAAGAATGCAATTTGATTCCAAAAATTTAAAAAATATATATTTAGAATCTACAAACAAAATGACACAAATCACTACTTTGCATCATCTTCAAATTCCTCATAGTTTAGCAGCTATATGTGTCTAAAGGTGAAGATTTAGTTCTAAATGTTCATTTCAATGTCAAATTTGGCCAAAAAGTGTAACCCACTATTGTGGGACCACTCAAGGAGATTAGGAGGAATATAACTTTTGTATTCCATCAAACAAGGAAAAATGAGTCCTTGATAAAATTTTAAGGATAATTCTTAGGATGGATACCGAATAATAAATGTGTATGTCCCTCCAAAGATTGATTCCAATGCTACAACACAGAGGATTTCATATTAGAGGTAAGGATTAGAGGAAAGGGATGCTAGTATTCCAATATGTAAGGGAACACAAAGGTCTATGGGCCCAAATAGGGTGGGTAGAGAGGAATTAGGGAATAATATGTCAATATTCTTGCTAAAATAATTTTTACTATGAATAATGGTCGAGAGAATCACAAATTCCTAGAATAGAGAATTATGATGAGGAGTGATGGTTCAGGCTTTAGGATAAAATATGCACGAAAAAGTGAGGATTAGGATTCAAAGAAACTCAATGTAGGAGGGAATGATGATCAATTCAAGATACCCAATGTAGGAGGGAGTAAATATGAGCCTTCATAGATACCAATTGCGAGGACTGAGGATTAATCCTTAGGGATAATTAATCTAGTAGTAAGTGGGGATCAAAGAAATTGGGGAAATGATACCAATGGGGATTAGGGGTTAGGAATATGACATACCTTATTATATAATGATGAAGGAAATGAGAACTTTCAAGTTTGTATACCTAAGAGTAGTAATGGATAAGGGTTTAGGGTTCTAATATATATGATACTCTTTAGTTAGGTTAGTAGGGAGAAGTCTAGGATCTTCTAATATAGTAGATTTTAGGACTTAAGGATATTTGTTATCATGGGGATTAGGGATGTGGATTAGGGATACCAATTTATTTAATCCAAATATAAGCATGGAGATCATGGGGAATAAATTTGATGAATTTCAATAGTGGAAATTTTCAATGTTTAAAATGTGTGGGGATCTAATAAATTTTAGGAATCCCATGAATGGAATGGTTTTCTAAATTGGAACTAGGAATTTGATCTTTTGAGGAATTAGTCAACAGATTTATCTCACAATTTTCCTTCAATATTCAACATGAGGTAACAATAAAATACCTTTACAATATGAAACAAAAGAAAGGTGAAACATTCCTTGTATTTTTAAAATGATGGTGAAGGTTGTTTGCTAAGTATCGTCATTCTATTATACCTGAAGAGGAAAAGATGGAATTATTCATTGAAAACCAGTTGATGACATGAGCTATAGGCTTGAAATGCAATGCCCACCCACCTTTGAGAAAGTAATTGAAAATTGGCTTAAGATCGAAGAAGCTCTAGTCAAAAGAGGAAAGATAAAATATTACAATGAGGGATCAAACAATAGAAATTTCTCTAGCAACAATGACAAGCCTAAATTTTGGCAAAAGAATATAAATAATGGAAACAATGATGCTACAAATGATGCACAAAATGCAAAATGAGTATTTAATCTTACAACTACGACAAAGAACAAACAAAACAATGATCAAAACATCAATCAGAATGTTGGTCAAAATAATAATTCAAACAATGGAGAATCTAAACCACAATCATATTCAATACCATCAAATCAATGAAGATTCACACCAATGGGACAATCACTGGAATTGGAAATGAAAGAGCTTATCTAGGCTAAACTTATAACAGTGCAAGAAACACGAAACTTGGATCCACAAGTCAAACCCTTTTGGTGGAATGATGCCCACTATTGCACCTATCATTAGAACAAGGGTCACATGACAAAGGATTGTTAGCAGTTGAAGCATGCGATTCAAGATTTGATTGACAACAAGAAGGTATTCATGGAGGTCCCTCAAACAAACAATGATCATGGTGCATTTAAAAATTCTTTACCAAATTATGAAAAGGGAGAATCTTCTTCTACAAATGGTAAATGTAAAAATATAATTTATATTTAATCATTCATTGTATCTCTATAGTTGATAATAATGAGGAATATGACAATCAAGCCAATAATGTCAATGAAATCATACCCATAGATCTAGTCCCAAACATGGATACATCCAACAGTCAGATCAATGTCATAAAAATTAGGGAAAAGAAAGAACATCAACCAGTCAACATGACAACAAGGGGGAAATCCAAGGTAATATTGAAAGGAGTTTCATCTCGATCCATTGATACCCCTTCAAACCAATACAAAATAATTGATCAACTACCAAAAATACTGGCACAGATATCAATTTTGGAACTCCTTAAAATCTCACCATCGCATAAGGAGGTTTTAGAACAAACTCTTGTGTCTACAATGGTACCCAATAATCTAGATGTTTGTCAATTCCAGGCTATGGTGGGACACTTAACTATGCCTAATTTCCTATCATTTTCCAAACAAGATGATATGCCACTTACTCATCCACACAATGCAGCCCTTCATATTGAAGTATTAATCCACAAACACTGAGTGAAACGTGTCTTAATAGATGGTGGAGTTGGTTTGAACATTTGCACTTTAAAATTGATCTGTGCACTAGGTTATTTTGATGATGTAATTGATACTTCAAGGAAGATCACAATAAAGGCTTATGATGAAGAAGAAAGATCCTCCAAGGGTTTGATAGTTTTTCCCATTCAAGTGGAACCAATAGTGAAGAACGTTGTTTTCCAAGTGTTAGACAAAGAAATCACTTATAAAATACTCTTGGGATGTCCATGGAATCATGACATGCAAGCGGTACCTTCAACTTACCATCAATGTTTAAAGTTTTTGGTCAATGGACAAGAAGTCACAATTTTAGCTGATTACAACAGTTCTCAAGCTTGTAACATGCTCAAAACAACTCAAGATACTTTGGTACCCCATAATAGAGAAGCAAATACTTCTAGTTCATCCAACGGTGAAAATCAACTAAATTTTATATCCAAATGGGTTCAGAAAAAGGATCAGTCGAAGGAAACAAATGTTGCAAACAATGAAGGACAACTAGGTTCTCTATCACAACAATTCAAAGACAAAATTTAGTTAAAAGACAAAGGATTGGGAGAATATTCCATTGAGAAATCTTTCTATCTTTCACAATTGTTGCCATCCCCAAAATCATATGGTTAGCCATCAACAATAACACAACAAGCATTACAACCTACAATAGTCCTAGATGGAAGATTTGTAAAAGCAGGTACTCTAGAAGAAGAATCTGAAGACAAAGCCATTCTCAGTTGGTTCTTTAAAGATGAGGAAGCCTCTACATCAGCAAATATCAACATAAAGAAAGATCAGTATGGAAAAGGGAAGGCTATCTTAGAAAAAATGGGATATGAAGGACAAGGATCTCTTGGAATAAGGAAAGACGACATTGTAGAACCCATTCAACCTATAACACTTCAAGAAAATGATAAAAAAGGATTATATTACACAAGAGAAAAAAAAGTAGAAAACACTCATAAATTTGTTGAAAGAATCCTTCAAATGAGGGATAGGTTTGAGATAGATTCTAATGAGTATAAGTGGGATTCTTTATCAGAAACTTCATACAAGGACATAAAAATTGATGTCATAGAAGAGTATGCACCAACGTGCGAGGAGGGACAAAGCTCGGGAACTAATCCCCTTGTATGTGGATCACAACATATCGATGACTCAAGTGAGGATGAACATATATCAAGTGATATAGACGACTTGGAGGAAAGTACTATCATAGACCTCGACATTACCATTGAAAATTTTAACATTGCTATTAGAACCTTTACTGCCGCTTACCTTAACCCATCCGATGACTCTTTACCATTAATGTATCCTAAACTTATCGATTGGGAACCAACTGAACCTATCAATGTACCAATCTTTAATAATGATTATGCTATCATAAATTTCCTTTGTTGTGATGAACCTAACACAAGTTTTACTTGTAAATCTTATAACGATGCATTAAGGTAGGAGGGTGTTGGTGTGAATAATTGTCTTGTACCTAGCTTATTCATTCACTAGGTAATTAGGGGACATATTCACATGGTTAAGTTTACTTAGGTAAAAGATTCCTTCTAGAAGGCTTAGTTGGCTTATCTAGAACTTATCTTATCTAGCTAGGATGCATCATTTCCTAGGTGATTAGGTTGTTGGTTGTCTCATGTCATAGGATCATGACATTTGTCAACATCATATTCATACCTATCTCTCAACCTTGCCCATATAAGCAAGGCATCTCTTGTACATTTGTATTCAAGCTTCATTCAAGCAATCAATCAATCTTGCATTGTGAAGCAAGCATTTCTTGCCATTCTCTCTCTTGTGGAAGTGGTTTTGGTCGCAACTGATCTTGGGGGTGTTGAGGAGTCACCATCAACTCCTACATGGTATCAGAGCTCTCCAGGTGTTGCAGATTCCTTCCCAGATCTGAGGGTGATATTTTGGCTTGAAGATTTTTTGCTGGGTGCAGATTGGGGTTTCAAGAACCTCACGGTTGATTTCAGAAAGTTCCGCAGATGAATTTTGACTGTAAATTCGCCTATATTGGGTAAAGTTGTTTTTGAAGCAAATTTTTTTTGCTGGACAGCCTCCCAAGCGGTACAATTTTTCATATTTTCGCAAAAAATATTTTCAGAAAAATATTT
>VDFB02033660.1:0-20879 GCA_007258455.2 Sequoia sempervirens | reverse complement strand
ATATAAATTTATTTATTGAAAAAAATTCATCACTAATAATACAAAATAATAAAATCAATTACATGATTGACCCTTCTTTCCTACAAGTTGTCATGTTGAATTCAAGGTTGAAATATAATAATATTTATTCTTTTCAATAAGTCTTTTCTTGTTCTTCAAAATGTAAGTAATAATGTATTGAATAAATATTAAAATTTATATAAAAAACTATAAGCAAAGACTAAAGATTTGGACAACAAAATCACATACGAACAAACTTTTGAAAGACATAATTTATTTAAGTTGTTTCTTTTTGTATGGTTTCTTTGATGGGTTTTATGGTAAACCTACTTTACTTTGTGTGGTGTGCTTCATGTATTCCATTGATTTTGTGTTCTACGTACTAGTGTATTGGTGGAATGTAGTAGCATTGACATGCCTATTCAACCATTAAAGACCTTCCAACTATCAAGATTATTCTATCTATTTAGGATGTGTACGATTTGTAGTGACTAGAAATTATTATCTATGAATGAGTGCATTATTGAATGGACTACCTTATTTTAACTGTGTGTTTGTCTTTCATGTCGCTGTTATCTTTAATCTGCAAGTGTGTGCTCTTTAACTCTATTATATTGTTATAATATTAAAAATATTAGTATTTATATAGTACATTTATTATCTTTATATTGTATGTTATTATATATATAAGTGTTTATTACAATTTCAATACAATTTAAATATGATAAGAAATCATGTTCTCCTAGACACTTAAATTTTTTAATAAACAATCAATCAAATATATATGTTCGAATGTACAAGAATTGGTCACTTGGTCTAATAATTTCGTCCAAACGTATCCAGTAACCCGCTCCATAGCATTTTAAAGCTCTTCAATGAATAACTAAAAATGTGACACCCAAAAATTATTATTGCAAAGCTTTATTAACAACGTTATTAAAAAATTTATCCCTTTAAATATAATATATAAAAATAAATCATGTTACATTGTATTTTTTAATATATTTAAAAATAAGCTCATTTTTTCATATATTTAATGTTTAGCCTTTCGAACCCCAGTGGCCAAGGCCAGGGTGAAATTGGATAGAGAGGCTCTAATAGCTGCCCAAATTGCCTAGAATGAATTTGAAAGAAATTCTAAAAAAATGTTGAAGAAGAAAAAATGGTACCAAAATCTGCTATTACATTTTTATAAGCAAAACAAAATTCCCTTTTGTACCAACTTGTTGGTTGCTTTTTAAGACACACAAAGATTGGAAAGAAATTTATGCAGATGACTTCAAAATGATAAATGGTGGTAAAAATTGACAAATTCTTGCAAGGCTTGACACCCCGTTTGGAAATATACATGACTTTAATTGCAAGATTTTTAGCAATGCTTGGACAAAGCATACCAGGACATGAGAATTTTCACAAATAGTCCCCAATAGAGTTTCCAATCTATTGGTTATTTTTTAAAGAACCAAGCTTATCTTCAAAGAAGCCTATGGATTTTCCATATCCAATTTTTGGCAACCCTGAAGGGATTGGCCAACGAACAAGTGAAAGTAGCAATGCTTTCCTCCTACACTTTGGGCTCTACAAAACCTAGAAGGGTGATCCCACAATGTACCTATGGATTTATGCACCTAATAACCAAGTGCATTGTAAATAACAGATACATTCTCACAACTTAAGCTCAATAGATGAAATATTTCAATAATTTGGCAGATTCTTTACACATCTAACATCTAAAGCAAAGAATGATTGATTCACCATGAAACATTTAACAATTACAATTCTAACCCAAAGTTTGATTTCGCGAATTACATGATGACAATGACCATGAAATTGCATGCAATACAAAATCCACGCTGCCTTCAACCCCAGGAAATAGAGTCAATACTCATGCAGCAACTTGATAACATTTTACTACTGGTAGCATAAAGCTTTTACGCCGTATTTATTCATGCATCATTGTAGTTCCCAAAACCAAACTTCTTATAGTATTTTAATACATCACGCATGAACATATCTCACATCCAAGCAATAATTCGGTCTTGAAATTTAAAATGAAAGATGGGTAAAATCCATGCATCATTGGAACTTTAATGATCAATCAAATACGATCATTTCATTAATAGGCTCATATAATAAACAACAAAGTAAGATAAAATGGATTCACCTTGAAACCATCTCATTCAAACTATTAAAATATTGTTTCTAAATTGCACGGAATAAACACAAAATCCCTTAAAACATAGGCGTGCGACCAAAATTAATTCTCTCTGCAAATTCTCTATTACAAAATTTCTCTCTAATCAATCAACAACCTGTACATTTGGTTGTGAATTCCTTCTTATAGAAATGAAGGAGCAAACAAGCTTTAGGCTAGAATGCACACGTACCATAATCTCATTAGACCAATACAAAATATATTCCCCAATGCAGTTACATTTTCAACTCAAAGGAGGGAAAATATCACATGGGACAAAAACCATTTGCATTTGTCAATGAATATTTTTCCTACCTTCCAAAAGGCACCATTTAATCATTATAGCACTTTATCCACGTTCTCTCAAAATTCTCTCCATGTACACCAAGCCTTAACGAAGAAAAGCATAAAATGAAGAAAGAGGAAAAAGACAAAGTACTCCACGTCTACAATCCTTCTTGTCAATTTCAAAACAAAGAGAATGCAATATTTTTACATTATTGTATCTAAGGCCTAATCTATATTATTTCTAGGCCATGTATTGTATTCTCCTTAGTGTAATTCCCATTGTTGCAGACCTACAACCAAAATTACATTTACCACCCCACCTCAACAACCTAATCATTTAAGACATCAAGATATTTGTCTTTTCAAAGTTGAAACTCCTCCTTGAAAGGCCAATTGAATTTAATAACCTTATCATCTTTTTCCTTCTATGGAGCATACTTGGTTACTAATTGGTTAGCCTCCTTATCAAACTCCTCTAGGGAAATCCCTACTTGGGTGACCATATCCATACTACTCAAGATCCACATGTCAATCCCTTCACAAGTTAAGGTTGCTTGAGTTGCAATTACCTCATTTGTCTTATCCTTCCAATCCTGCAAGGATTTGATCTCACCATTTTCATTTAAGATGTCGAGGAGAAGGCCAAAATTCAACTCATCAAACCTTCTAACCAGTTCCCTTATTCTTGCCTCCAATTGCTCAATTTTTCCTTGGAATTATTGCATTCCACTCACAAGCTTAAGGGTAGGTTGAATGTTGTTTGGCTTATTGGCATCATGCTTAGATCCAACAACCATAAGCCTAAGGTCCTGGTGTCTGGGAGTCCATTTCTCCATGAGTGGGATAGCCACTTCCTTGTCCCTATCAAAATTTCTCACAACATCAAACATGGAGGAATAATTAGCATGGATTCTAATCAATCTCTTATCAATTCCCTTGTTTAGATGCTCCAACACTACCGTCACAATCTTTAGATTGCTGGCCAAAATCAATCCATCCTATTGTTTGCATCTTTCTTTATAGCTCTTCAATTTCTCAAGCAAGTCTTCCATGTTGACCTCCTCAGTCTGATGTGTACCTAAAGTACTTGGTCCTTCAACTGATATTGGTACATTTACCAAATTATATGGCACAATTTCCAATGAAGCTTCTGGGGAGGGAACATAGGCAGATGACACATTATCTTGAGGTGAAGAAGGAGAAGAAGAATTTGTTTGCATGGGAACATTGGTTTGCATATTTTGCATATTTTTTGTCAACAATGCCATTTATGTATGTAATTCTAAAATATTTTGTTGACTTTTTTTGTATTCAACCAGCAAGTCATTATACATTTTTCTAAACTTCTTTTTTTTAGTTATAGACTCTACCATTGCCTTTGTAAATTGGGAAACATTCACAAACATAGTTGTTGCTTCAATTGCAGGGGTGTCTAACACCCTTTTGATAATCAATCCCCCCTTATAATCTGGAGGTGGGTCTGCAACATGAGGCTTCTTTGTGTTTGGGGCTAAAGCCCAAATTGCCAATGTATCCCATTGTTCACTAAAAGCAAACCCCTACTAAGCGATTGTTGCTTCTTCTTTTGTGGAGTACAATGGCCTATCACATCTCCTCATTGTATCAAAAGCTATGGTAAAGGAAAGATCCCACTTTGGAAGCAAGAGGAGACCACTATTTCTTACCAATTCTCTAACTTCCTCTGTTGTGATGTTTTGAAAACTTTCCTTCATTTCTTGCCTAACTTGAGCCTCAATAACCTTATTAGGAAATTGGGGGTTTAGGCTTCTCTTCTTGGCAACATTATTAACATATTCCTCCTTTTTTCTCTCCATGCAAACTCCTTGAAAGCAGATGTCTTAACAAATGAATCATCATCCATAAATTTGTTGCATGCCTCCTCCCTCACATCATCAATATTGTTCATACCTATGAGGTCCACCTTACTCAGTCTAAGGCCCATTTCTTATGGCACTATCTCCCTAGGGGGAAAAGGCATACCTTGTTGCATTTCTTCCTCGGTAACAAGAATCTCAAACTCATAATCCTCAAGATACTCCACCAAACTTATTGATCCTACCTTTTGTTTCTTTGGAGGTGGTTGTGTTGGTGGTGATGACACCCTTGGTAGTGAATCAAACTCAATAATTTTAGGAGCAATAGACCTTTGGGTAGACAAAGGTGGCATTTCATGTGTAGGCGAAGGAATTCTTGACCCCTCTTGTTGAGAAGAGGTGGTTACTGTTTATTTTTCCTTTGCCTTATCCTTCCTCCTTTTAAATACAAGTATTCTCTTTGGGGGTTGGTAGGTAGGCCTTTCTTCCATCACATGAGCCTTTCCTTTATCTTGTTCCTCCCCTACCACAACTTCCCCCTTATATTGGATCAATCTTTCCTCCTTCAGGCTCCCAACTACCTACTAAAAATTCTGAAACACATACTCAACTCTCTAAATTTCATCACTAATGTCCTTGAGAGCTAAAACCTATGGATCATTTTCTTGTGTTTATTTCTCCAACTTGTTGAATACAATCCACTTCATTTTTCTATTGTCTTGATTTTGAAAACAAAAAATATTCTTGATTACATCCTCAGGGAAGTAGAAGTTATGGATGAACCTAGAGCTTCAGATTCTGGCCTTTAACCTTGCCATGAATCCCTCAAGATCATGATTCCTTGCTCCTACCCTCTTCATCCCAAATTTCTTGAGCATATCAACAATTTTTCTCCATCCTCCCTCTTTCATAACAAAGTAAAAAAAATAGTGCAAGCAAGGAAAAGGGTTCCCTTCCTCTAATTTTGCAGGTGATTGTCCTCCACATCTCCCAATTTCCATATCACCTCAAGAAAACCAACTCTTAGTGGCACATCCCTCTGCAATATATATGGTGCCACACTTGTTCCATAAACTCTAAGGATTGTGTGACTTGGGTAGGGAATCACATCTCCCTAATTGTGCTCAATGTTCAAATTAGGCCTCCTATCTTTAGGACTTAATAAATCATGCAATGTTGCAGGTATCCTTGACATATTCATAATCAAGGCCCTCCTCAATTTAGAAGCAAAAATATTCTCAAACACCACAAAACTAGATTTGCAATCATTTCTATCAAGGAGTTTGGTCCAACATTGGACAGGTGAATCCATATCACCCTCCTTTCTGACCAATGTCATATCCTTACCAAAGAAAGTAGCTCCCTTGTATAGAAACATATGCATGAACACTTAATACCACCAAAAATATTACCCCATCCTTTCCATTCTTTAATGCAATCAAGCCCTCATGTAGCCTATCGACCAAGTATGATCCAAAGTCATAAAGTGTATTGCAGGTAGGGTTTTGAATATGGGCAACCATATACATCTTAGCCATGGCATGCTTGTAGTCAAATCAAACCCTAAGATCTGGCATAAAGAATAGAATATCCTTTGGAAATATGTCACAAAGTAATTTATAAGGAAATGCTCCTTATCTGATGGGCCCAATATAAATTTCCCTTGTCCCTTATCAAATACCAAAAAGTGTTGCCGCACTGAGATCTCTTGAAGGTATGCCTTATTTTCTCATATTCAGCTCTTAATTCCTTCTCATCAATCTTAACCATGTCTTCACTCCACTCAATAAGATTGAAAACCTTAGCTATTTCATCCCTGGTGGCCTTTACCATCTCATTGCTATCATAGGTTCTTACAACCCTAGAGATTGGGTCATAATTAGTTTTCATTGCCCTCAGAAGATCAACATCCATGTAGACATTAGGCACTACCAATTTTCCCATGTCTAATTTCTCCAAGGGTTACCAATGGGTATACCACAATTCATGTTGTTGAACCAATAGTTGAATTGTGCCCATCTAGTATATGGTAATGTGGCATCTTTGATATTACATTGTTTGTCAATGAGACCATCTATAATTTGAGTGCCTTGGAACAACAATTGATCCTTGGGTTTATCAGATGTGGAGGGTTTCAATTGGTCAATAAGGTCCTAGGAAATGGGCCTTTTCTTCTCTTCTAATTTTGAAGTTTGGGTTTGTAGAGGCATCATGGTTTCTAGGGCTTCTTACCACTAGGGTTTTACTTCTCAAAAAACTAGAAGCTTACGACTAGGGTACGGGTTTGACGCAAAGAAACAACAAGACTTGACAAATTTATTGTTCAATTTGAACATCAAACCTTAAAAGAAATGTAAGCAAACTAGAACTTCTAGTGACAAAATCACAAAGTGAGCACTCTCAGCAAATTTGCAAGCAATTGAAGTACAAGGTGTTGATTTTACTTACTATTTTGTAGACACTTTGAAAACCCTAATTTTCAAATGTTGAATGAGCTTGAATGAGCAACAAGAAATCCTTAGTCACACATAATGCTTTAATGAATTGCAATTATGCTTTAAAACAAGTTTTTGTGGCATTAAAGCAAACCAATTTGGTAGCTTGGCATCATATCCACCATTATTGTTTGCTCGCGCAAACTAGAACGACTCACTTAGCCTCAATATTGAATTTCAAATTCTAGTCGTTGATCCTATAGTGAGATGGCCTAGCAAGCAACTCAGATCAAGTCAAACTAGTTTGAAAATCTGACCATAGACAAACATCACCACTGTCCAATCAAAATATGCCATGCAGACTCTTTCCATGTCACCCTGTGGGCTCCACCATCTCCATGAGCTTTGAGAATGGCTACGTGTCATTCCCTCACTTTCCCACTGGGTTTAATCTATGACATTTCATGGCAGCAGGGTGGCGGGGAGTGGCCCAAATCAAATCTAGTGCCTCCAACTTGCATGCTTTTTACCTTTTAAGTCATCTATCTATGTGCATATCATTTAGATCTGACGAACGACTATGATTATAACATCTCATCCTTCTTTTAAACATATGCCCAAATAGACCCTTTAGTAGCTCGGTTGTTAACACCCCTTAACATCATGTCG
Organism: Sequoia sempervirens; assembly: GCA_007258455.2. Taxonomy (NCBI): domain Eukaryota; kingdom Viridiplantae; phylum Streptophyta; class Pinopsida; order Cupressales; family Cupressaceae; genus Sequoia; species Sequoia sempervirens. The sequence goes on along the minus strand of VDFB02033660.1, from coordinate 13,458 downwards.
AAATATTTGTAGAAATATTTCATGTTTTATTATAGTTCCCTTTGACGTCCCAGATTGTGCCACATGGTGCCTCCCCGCTTCCCCTCTGAGAGATGAGAGATGTTAGTGGGTTCCCCACCGGCTAGAGGGGAACGTTTAGGATTAACCTACAACATCTCATCACAACCGTTGATCTATCAAATCCTAGCACTTAATGCCTTTGAAGGATGATAGGCCCCACCTTGGAAAAGGAAACATGTCACCCACCCGCTAGCCCGTTGGTATCTTTTAATGAATATTAAAATACAATAGGGAGTGGGAAACGGTCAGGAAGTAATCAAATGATCCAACTGTTTCCATTAAAGGCTCAAATATGCACATGCAAAATGTTAGTAACTTAAAAAGGGGACTCGGCTAGGTCGATTGGAGATAAGGGACATATACTTAGGGTCAAGACTATTGACAACCAATAAATATAAAACCCATTAAAACTTTGACGCACAATACTTCCCCACGACAAAATGATCGACATGACTAGGCAAAGGGGCCGGTAAACTGGTGAGCTCAATAACATAAGCCCAAGCTAATGCGACTGGGAACCGGCGGTAACAAGTCAACTTGGAAATATAAGGAATAAAGGTAAAGGCTAGGTTTCGTCGAATGAATGAAAGATAAACCCTAAACATTAGACCTAAAACCCTAACCAGCGAACCAGAACAAGAGCAGTGAAGCATCCAAACACTGTTTTAAGGGAAAGGAACATAGAAATTTTGAGGGTTCCATCACAACCACTCACATTGCAAATGGATTGCAAGCCAAGAAAACATGACACCTTTACGTGTTGTTAGCACCATTTTTTTTCACACCGTAAAGAAAAATATAGGCAGATAAAACAATGAATGACAAAGAAAGTCGTAGATGATTCAAATTAATTTAATTGTATCATCTTGCATCTTTCTCCTAATCTTACAAAGCAGTTGTCTGCTTCAAATAGAAAATGCTTTCGGCGTAATTACACATTAAATATGCTTTTCTTTTTAATTAAAAAGATACAAGCCCCCCAAAATAAATTTAACTTGTCCGTCATTTTTATTAATATTAAAAAATACTAAAAATTACAATAAAAAATGGCAACCACAAAAACTTAAAACAAACAAACATTGAGCCATCAAAATTGAACACGACGAGACAGACCATTTCCGAAACCTAAGCACAATCTTCGGAGGTTATAGAATATAGGTTAGAAACTTTGGCCCAACTCTTACTCTGTACAATCTTTCCTTGGAATGAAGCTTTATGATCGTTTGATCGGTAGATTGGATTTAAATGCTCTCACAACTGCGTGAAAGCAGTGAAATTATTGAAGTGCACAAACTCTGGAATTGGAATAATGGAGGAACAAGTAGTTAACGCGCTCATCCGGCTGAGGGATACGTATCTCACTGCCAAGGAGTCTTCACAAAACTGTGCGGACAACATCCAAGCTTTAAAACAAGAACACCGACTCCTCAATCAACTCCTCTCAGCACAGACCAAAATTTCAGAGGAGGAAGTGAGTAAAATCCTGTCCATGCATGACTCTACAGTGGAATCGAAGGAAATGCTGAAGAAGGCAGAGCAAAGGCTTCATTTTCTCAAGAGTAAAGAGCGTTATGTCGAACAACTACAGCAAACTCTTATAGCTCAGGACGAGAATCTTGCTAAAGAAATCCGCAAACTCAAGAGTGCAGAGCTGCAATTTATGCTGCTGAGCCCCCTGCTGAAGCAAATGATCCCTCAACACAAACCCACTATTGAGCTCTACGAAACCCATCTCCTGTCCACCATTGATCACGACGGCCTCAGGTTATGGTTTTAGTTACCACTACTGATATTTCAAAGGGCAAACTTTCTGGCGTTTCTGATGGAAATCGTGGAAGTTAAAAGTCCTCATGTTCATTTAAAGACTCTTTTGTTGATGTATATGGTTTTATAGGAAATCTCTGCAGGCAAAAGGGTTCCACAACTGGCTATTATTATTAGCATAATTATTATAGTTGTAATTTTGTTGATCTGTGCAATCTCTGGAAATCCATATTAGATTACTGATAAGTAATTTGTATTGAAGCAGTTCTTGCTGAATATCGAATAAAACTGGCAATTATGGCCTGTAGAGTTTTTTTCAGTCATATTCATAGCTCATATCATACTCTGGAAATTTGGAGAACTAAGGTTCTCTAACCCTAGACTGAGATAATCCCGGTGGATGCGTGCGCCTATTATAATAGCTACAAATAATTTTTTTAAATTAGATATTGTATGGTTTGTTGTTTAGATTCTTCTTCATCTGTGGAGATGATTGCAACGATTGAGGTTTTTATAAATTTTCCCTGGCGATTGTTCCAGAGCATAAATACATTGAGATTGCTGTTATGGATTAATTGAATTTGGCAGCTTTAGTTTATGCTGCAGAAGTAAAGGATCTTGAAAGCTTAGATGTTTCTAGATGGCTTTGATTAATAAGAAAACCAACTTGCAAAGAATATACAAGTACAGTAATTGTTAGGGTTTCATCGTAGAGTCAGGGTTCTTTATGATCCATGATGTTATAAATTAGGCTATATACGGTAAGCAGCATATCAGTTTAAAACCTGGTTACAGATTCAATGTAGATATTGGTGAGATGGCATTTATTAATAAGAAAACCAACTACCAAAAATGTTCAAAATACGTGGCTGACTGACAATTTTTTGTATTGTGATTCTTGATGTTATACATTAGGTTATATATTTTTTTAACTGGCGTTTTTGTCTATGCTGATAGTTTGTAGTGAGCAATCATAAATGTTAACAAATACAGTTTATTTGAGCAAACAATATCAATTAATATGTTTTAAGCCGCAGAACAGTCTAAAACCTGCATACGGATTCGGTGTGCTAGGGAAGTGATTTTATTGTAAAGATAAGATGTGATGAGAATGCCATTAAAGTGTTAAGGATTCCAATCTGCTCCGAATTTTTTCTTCTCATGAAATTAACTTAGGAGCAGGATGAAGTTTGAAAGATAGTGTTTTCTTTCACTCTGAACAGTTTGTTGAGAACATCTCGTCAATTGTTGATCAGTATGGTATAAATGCTGCCCTTGTAAATTATGTAAAAACAAACTCTAAAACCAAACTTTTCCATACCTTCAATTTCAAACGTTCTATTAAATCCTTCTGCAAAAGAGGCTACCAAGGTAATTGACCAACCTTTATTTTGCAAGAAGCTAAGGTAGTTAGTGTTTCTGATCTTTTTGCAGTCTACAAAGTCTTTAGTTTGGTAACAAAGTTGTCACTCGTTGACATAAGAAAATGTAACTGTTACTTATATGTGCTGATATTGATGAACCACTGCATTTTAGTCCCTGACTTTCTCATAGTCAATTTCCTTGCACTAACCTCAATTTTAACAGTGACAGTTTGTATCCCTATTCATAGGTTCACATATAAGTAGTATAAATTGGAATTTCATCAACGTGCAAAAGAAATGTATGGCAGTGACCTTTACTTTTGCCAAGCTTAGCAAGGCTTCAGAAAACTCAAGTCCTAACAGCAAAGATTGGACAAGAGGTAGTGAGACAATTTGCAAAGAGTAGCTTAAGTATGAAACTCATGTGGCATTACATGTGCCAAAATGGTTCTCTGCAGTCTAAAACACTTCTCCAAAATTGATTGAATTTTATTTGAACTGCTTGGCATAGTTAGTTTCGCATTAGAACTGCACCTTGAGCAAGTGCAGAGTAAAATTCCAATAAAATTGTGGCACCGGCAGGTAATTAATCAGATGCACATAATTGGAGTTTGTGTTAACCTTCTAGCAATTCTGAGTGAAACCTTTTTGAGAACCGGCAACATTCATGATGATCTGTAAAGCTTGGAGGCCAAATAAATATGACAAACATCTTTCTGTTGAATTCCAAAGTAATACTCAACGGTCAACACATTGTTTAGTGTTGGTTAATTACTCCTTCACTTAGAACTCAGTAGGAATACGAACTTGTGTTTGAATGGGTGCCAAATGGAACTCTCCAGGAGCATTTATACTTCATGTTAATTGTATTGTCGGTATTCCTTCATGGGCATTCATGTCTACAATAATTATGATACAAATATCATAAGTTAAACCAAACCTTTTTACTGCATTTATATACTTTAAAAAAAAAGATCGTAGGCTGGAAAAGTTCAAGGAATGACAATCTCAAATATTTGAGAACCTAAAAGGCATTTATACTTCATGTTCATTGTATTGTTCGTATTCCTTCATGGGCATTCATGTCTACAATAATTATGATACAAATATCCAAAGTTGAACCAAACCTTTTTACTGCATTTATATACTTTAAAAAAAAAGATCGTAGGCTGGGAAAGTTCAAGGAATAACAATCTTAAATATTTGAGAACCTAAAAGGCTTAAGAATTTTGTTCTGTAAGGATGCATTTTTTCATAAAGAAGAATTGCACATGTAAGAAAGTTGATGCATGATAAATAATATACAGGTTTGCATGGAGCTGTACGCAGCTACAAGACTAGATGCCACCATGGATGTGGCTCATGCAGTGCCGTACCTTCATGTGTATACAGGTTCAATTCAATGGCTTAAAGTTTAAACTTCATATGTTTTTGTTTTCATTCATCTTGCTTTCTTGGAAAGGTTCCAGACTTAAGAACAGGTGAAGCCATCTTGAATTCAGCAAACAGAAGGAAGTGAAAGAGGACTTTGGATCGTCTTGATTTGTGGAGCATGTATGTTTCTTCCTTGTATGCTTCATACATCAAACGCAAGATAAGATGTTGGAACTTATTATTCATTTTCAGTTCCCTCCCCATATTCTCTAACTTGTAGAAATGTAGAAACTTATCTTGGAATTCATGTTTACTCCCATATTCTATATTAATAGAAACTTAAAGAAAAAAAAATTAGCTCTATATTTAATTAAAATTTAAGTTGGGTTTCAGTTCTTCTTCCTTAAGAGAGATGAAATCCTCAAAAATATTACTTCCATAAAATATCAGAGATAAAGTAGTCCAACTTGGCTCCTTGGCCCTCGCTCCTGCAATTCATATTTCTACTCAAGCGAACGTAACAGCAATTTACATAGAACCCAGATTCTGAAATTGCAAAAGTAATGTTATTTCTTTGGGTGTCGTGCTAGTTAAGTTGAGATGGACAACACATTAGAAAAGATACCCTACAGAACAATTCCTTGTACACTGGGTAATCCAAAATATTTCTTTAATACTATTGATATTCTTTAATGTTGTCCGAGAGAACAAATCTTTGGGTGCCTTGCCAATAGTTCAGTGATAGGGTGCTTTGAGTAGCACATGTTAGGCCTTAGTTCTGATTCCTGGCTGGTCTATATTTGTAAACAATGCCTCTGAGAGGGCTAGGTGAGTTCCAAACTTCACACCATGTATAGCTTGAGGAGGGTTGGCAGTTCAATTCAGAAGATCCAGTAGCTTTATGGTATTGCAACTGAAGGTGCATCTGGGAAGTCTTGAATTTGAGTCCTACCAGGGGTTCAAATCACAAGAATTGGTAGCCCCGTTTTAGTTCACCTGAAGGTGCCCTAGGAAAATCTTGGTTTCAAGTCCTGCTAGCTGGTCCAGTTTTTAACAATTTGGCAACTTGTTTAAACTCGCAAAAGAGTTAATAATCCAAGGAAAATACTAAGAGCGAGGATAGATGTCAGAGAGTGGGTGTTGCCTAGAGTGGGGACTATGTTTCACCTTCTACATATTCAGATCCCATCTGACGACTCAAGTTTAATTTTGTAAATTCCCTCTATCTAATCCTTTTATCTTTGACTTTACCAACCTAAATGACTGAAATAAGAAAATAGTGATGTGTCCCATCTCTTTTACCTCCACAAAGTGATGAAGAAGAATCAACCATTGGCCTGAAGGAAGTTGTTTATTGGATTGAAGATCTTCGCTTATTACAAACTTTAAGTGTTTCAGCAGATGATCTCGCCCATAGTCTTTTGGCATTTTTAGTTAAAGAATGAAGTGAGTTGATTAAGAATTGAAGAACAAGCACAGGTGGCAAACTACCTCTGAACTACAGCTAGAGCAAAGGACTGTGTATTTCCATTCTTCTATTCACATTCCCCAGTTGCATGACAAGTCTTATGTTGCAAGCAACTTTATCAAACGCTTTGTTAATCAGAAGCAAAGCTTTGAGCTCCAAGCCCCTAGGATGTGTTAGTGGTCTCCTCTGTGAACTGTTTACATAGAATGTCAAAGCTAAAGTAGTCCAGCTTGGCTCCTAACTCCCCGCTCGACCAACTCATACTTCTGCTTAATTCAAAATAACAGCAATTTATATTGAGTCTTGAGCATCTGGAGTCGTACCAACACACAAAAGTAATGTTCTTTGACGTCATCTATATTGAGTTAATAACATGAATATTGATAATACGGCAGAAAAGGAATTTCATAGAACAATTCATTGTACAATGGGTAAGCTAAAATGTTTATTAAAACAATTCATTTTATAAGGGATAAAGGGTCTTTGGTCACTTGGTGAAGTTGAATGGCTCCAACTAAGAAGTCTTGTTGGGTGCAAGGCTTTTGACACCATTAAAGAGAGATGAAACCAATATCATGCACTGGATAATGTTGGTAGAATGGACACCACCTAGTCTTTCGCTTTTAAGTAGCGAAGAAAACAATTATGATGTCTTGCCTATGGTTTAGTGGTAGATGGACATGCACCTACAAGGCCTTGTGTTGAATCCTTGCTGATCTATATTGTAAAACAATAAAACATGGTATGACAGGCAAATTAGGAGAGCTCCCACAGTTTTGTAGCTTGAGGCTGTTGGAAGTTCAATGAACAAAGCCCAATTGCTTAAAAATAAGTGTCTAAAGGTGCACCTAGGAGCTCTTGGGATCTAAGTCCTGGTTTAAGATTCAAATCACAAGAATTGGTTGTTCAGGTACCCCTAAGAAATTTTGGTTTAAGTCCTAGCTGGTCCATGTTTTTAATGAATTGGCAATCTAATTAAGCTCTAAAAAAAAAAAAAAACAATTTTTAGAGTGCAGAGAAATGTATAGATCGGGTGTTGCCTTGAGTATCAGATAGAAGTTGACCCTACGGAGATTTGAAACTCTGCATTAACAACAAAAGGCTGTCCAACAAAATTTGTGGAGTCCTATACAATCCTCTTTACCATTAAATAAATGGTTGTGTTTCCCTATTTTATCTCCGGCATGTTGTGAAAAATCAACCACTGACCCCAAGGAAGAAAGTGATTATATCTAAGATCTTCGCTTCTTGAATAATTACAAAAATGAATGGCAAGTTTGAGGCTTCAATGTTTAAGCAGCCCATTTTTTTCCGTGGGCCTTCCAATGAGTGTACCAAGAATTGAAGAACTTGGACTAATTGTAATAAACTATCAGAAAACTAGAAGTAGAGCAATCGGAGCAAATGTATGTTTCAATCACAGTTTCCAAGGGCGTGACAAATTGGTCTTCACTTTGCAAGCAATTGTGTGCCTTTGTCACAAGCTTTGTTAGTCAAAAGCAAAGCTTCGGGGTCCAAGCCCCTAGTTTGTGTGTTATACGAGTCTCTTTATCTTATTGTTATTATAACTGTGATGATTCTGTAATACGTATCGTTGATCTACACGTGACATGTCCGTAAGGCAAAAATCATTCAATACTTTGTCTTTTTGTGTTCTTTTATTCTTCACAGTATGCAACTTGCTACTTTTGTGTAGGGTTTTACATTGTGATGCAATATTTCAGAAATTAGTTGCATGACAGCATCATAGCAATTTTTTTAATGATTTTTCAGAGGTTTATGAGAACCTATATCTTATTGCTTTAATGGTTTTATTTGTCTTTTTTCAATTAGGTAATGTTCATATAGATAAAATATGTAGTGTTTCAAATTGAAAATTTTGAATTTTTATATATTTTTTAATATCATTGTATAAATAGTAGCACTTTCTGATTATCAAGATCTTGAAATGAGTAGGATGAGAGCATACAATGACTACAATATGAATCTAAATATGTTTGTTGGTTGCAAGCAATATAATATAGGATGCATGTAATGAAAAATTCAAAGATATCGAGTCATGGTGGCCAAGCGATCCAAACTCCAATCAATTCAGTATCAATAAAAGATTATGGCGTATAATTGCTCAAATATACAAAATAAATAATTATTGATTCAAAATGCACATTTTTTATATTTAGATGTTGTAAAAGTCCTTCAATATCTTATTCAACTAAACAACAATAATTAGCATACTTACAATGATAGGAAGCTCCAAATAATGTCAATGATAGTTTTTTTAAACTAAAAGACGGGTAAAAATTTATTCAAACTAAAACAAAAAAGTACAAAGCAAGGGCATTACGCACCCCTGTCAATCTCCACTAAGTGGTCCAACTTTTGTGACAAATCCAGGGTAATTGACCCCTATCCACAATATTTTAATTATGTTGATGCTCAGAGGCCCATTTGGCCAAGCAATCCGCAACTTCGTTCCATTCTCTAGGAATGTGACAGAAAGTAATAGATTCCAAAGAAGCACAAAGATTAAAAATTTGTTTTATAGTCAAAGCTAAATGCCAACTAACATCTTCTAATTGTTGCCTCTTCAACAAAGTCACCACCACCTGAGAATCAGATTCACAAATGATCTGTCTCCACCCAAGAGCACAACTATGCTCCACAACATATAAAATGGCAAGAACCTCCATCACATTGTTAGTATGCAGACCCTTATAAACAAAAAAGATAAACTGAACAGTCCTAGAACTATTCTACCCAACACCCCCAATACTAGCATGACTAGGATTTCCTGGAGAAGAACCATCTATGTTGATTTTCAACACACCCTGTGGAGGACACTAACACCCCTCCCTAGTTATCCTCTGAAGAGGATGTCTACATCTATTTCTCATGATCTGGCCAGCACCCTTCGCAGCACCACTCTAAAGAGGAAGATTGAGATGATTGCAATAGGCAACATCTCTCAAATCCACACCCTCAACCAAGTCACACTTAGTTGAAACAATTTCTCCCAAAGAATGAAGAATTTTCCACCACAAATGTTGGACAACTAACTTCACATCTTGAAAAATCTTGTGATTCCTCTCCAGCCAAATATGCTAGATAATAAAGGTCGGTCCAAGAGCCCAAGTAACTTGAAGAAAAGAAGTTTTAATAGGGGTCTTGCCCCATCGAGCAAAGAACTCAGCCAAAGAGGAGACATGTCAACAAGCCTAGTTCCACACACCCCACCAGAAGTGCCATATCTCCCTAGAGAAGGAACATTGTAAAAAGAGATGAGAGACACTCTCCTCACTAGTACAACACAAAACACACATCGAGGCACCCTAGAACCCACGCTTGCACAAGTTATCCCAAGTAAGACATCGGTTCTATACCACCAACCACATAAAAAAATTGCACTTGGGCCAAGAAAATTTGTTCCACACGTGTTTCCACCAAGGAACCTCAGTGTCCCCAAACATTTGCCTAACCAACTCACCATAACCTGCTTAAACAGAGTACTTACTAGACAAATTGTTGTTACTCCAAGCCAAGACATCATGCCCCACCAAGGTGTTGCATTCACGCGAGGCAAGAATCTGAGCCAACTTTTGCCTATCCTCCTCTGACCCTCCTAGTGGCCAATCAAAGGAGTGCTTCCATCTAAGACTAGCAGTTAGCCCAAAATTTCAAATAGTCTTATAATGCTCAATCATATTCCAACCCACAACAATAAAATGTTGACAAAGAGGCTAGAGGTGAGGACAAGCAAAATGGTAGGAGGATGACCATCTCAAGAGTCCCACCAAAAAAGAGCTTGAGAACCCGAATGAAAAATCCAATATAGCCCCTTCTTAACCAACTGAGCCCCCATTTTCAGAGTACACCAAATCATAGATCCCCTTCCCTCTAAAGGGAAGCAAGGAACATCAAAAGTGTTAACATCCTTAAGATACTTATGGGTGAGAATATGGGCCCAAAGTTGATGCTAACTAGTACAACAACACCAATATAACTTGGATGCAAGAGCTTTCCCATTCAAAATAGCAGATCGTAAGTCGGGCCCCCCCTCTTTGTGTGGCTTGCACACAGTTTCCCACTTAACAAGACTGAACTTAGCCATTTGCAAGATACCACTCCAAATAAATTGTCGTGAAAGAGCATCAAATTACCTAAGGAAATACAAAGGAGCAGCCTGAACAAAACACCTGTAAATAGGGAGAGCCTGGATAACATACTTTAGAAGAGTCACTCTTGTGGTAGTAGATAACCAACGATGAGTCTAATGAGTGACCTTCTTGTGCAACTTATCAAGCAAATTCTGCTAGGAAGACCTGGGTTGCCTACCAACAACAAGAGGAATTCTCAGATAGACAAAGGGAAGCAACCCAATCTGAAACCTCAAAATATTTGCAATCCGTTGTTGAATAGCTTGAGGAGTATTAAAAAAGTAGATAGACAACTTGTACTCATTGACTTTTTGACCCGAGGCAGCAAGGTAAATATCCAAAGCCCACCTAAAAGAAACAGCCTCCTAAAGGCGAGCCCTCCCCATAAGAGTAGTGTCATCCACAAACTGAAGATGAGAAAGTTGTGGTAGCCCATTGCCCCAACACCATCCTTGAATCATGACCTGGGAAACCCAAGACTTAAGAAATCTACCCAGACCCTCAGCCATAGTAATAAATAGATAAGGGGAGAGAGGATCTCCTTGACGAAAGCCCCTAGAAGCTCCAAAAAGCTCAAAAGATTCCGCATTCATAATAACAAAAAAAGAGGAAGAGGTAACACAACTCATAGTCCAATTGACCCAATTTGGACTAAAACCAAAGCCTAAGAGAATTCTCTGCAAAAAATGTCACTTAACTCTATCATAAGCTTTGGCCATGTCCAACTTGATGAACATAGATTTCTCCTTAGAAGTTGCCATAGAGTGAATGACTTCGGAGGCAACCACTACCCCATCCAAGATCTATCTACCAACCACAAAACCCCCTTTCTCCTCAGAGATCATAGAAGGAAGACAAACTTTGAACCTCTCTACAATCAATTTAGTAATAATCTTATACACCACATTACAAAGAGCAATAGGTCTAAAGAATTTGAGTTGATCAGCACGTTCCTTTTTAGGAATGAGAATTAGGAAAGTGGAATTCAAGGCTCGAAGCATTTGCTTACAGCAAAGAGATTCCCGAACAACCTTTAACAAATTCAAACTTATAATATCCCAAAATTCTTGAAAAAATTCAACAGGAAATCCATCCGGACCTGGAGCTTTACCTTTATTCATCCCAAAAATAACCTCTTCCAATTTAGACAAAGAAATCAGACGGATGAGGAAATCATTCATCTCATTGGTGATAAGGGAGGGAATACAAGCAAGGATCAAATTCTCCTCATCTTCTATAGGAGGTGAATCCTTAGAAAAAAGAGTAGAATAAAACTATCTAGCCTCACGAGACAAAGCCTACAAAGAAGATATGTGGAGCCCTTTTGAATTAACCAGAGAGGAAATAAAACTCCTATTACGACAAGCCTACACATAATGATGGAAGAAAGCAGTATTCATGTCCCCTTCTTGAAGCCAATCAGTCTAAGCCTTTTTTTCCAAAAAATCTCCTCTCGGAGCTTCCACTCCTCCACATCTCTTGCAACCTGAGATTCAACTCTTCCTAAACCATCCGAGAAACCATAATCCCGAATTTGGGGAGTAATCACATCAAGGTGTGCCTGAGCATTCCTCTTCATAGCCTTTAGGTTTCCAAAACACAAACTATTCCATCTCTTAAGGTGATATTTGACATACTGAAGTTTCTTAACAAAGGAGTACATATTTGTACCATAAGCAGGGCCTCCATCACACCATGACCATTGGGCCATTAGATCATGCAAAGAAGAATCCCAAAGCCACATAAGCTGAAACTTAAAAGGAGGATTCTTGGGAACTATAAAAGAGGTTACTAAAAGTTTAATTGGCCAATAATTAGAACCCCTCCAATCAAGAATCTCAAAACCAGTAACCAAGCTACCCCCCACCCAAAAACAGGAGACAAGAAATCTATCCAGCCTTTCAGAAATTGCTTCCTCTCCACTCCGTCTATTATTCCAAGTGAAAACCCCATTGGAAGGCTTAACATCAATTAAAGCTAGAGAATCCACATTCTCCCAAAAAAGATCAAAAGCAGCCCTAGCCTAGGCAACCCACCTCTTTTCTCCTCCAAACTCAACACGGAATTAAATTCTCTAGCTAAGACCCAAGGAAGATATGGAGCACATGATCTGACATACCTTATATGAGCCCAAAGCCGAATTTTTCCACAAATATCAATCAGAGCATAAACGTTAGTAACCAAAATAGCCTCACTTGTTTCCAAAGTAGAGGCAACCATGGAGATAGTAGAATTATGAGAAATCCATCATAGTGGAGCAATCTTTCTTGGGCCCATAAAAGAGCCAAACCCTCTGAGCTCCCCTAAGAACCAATGCACTGACATTGACCAAAACTAGTATGTTTTAGGATCTATGACAATTGCTAATGAATGCTTAACTATTACAACGATTGATTCAAGCTTTACAAATGAAATTAACATAACAAAATTACTTAAACAACATAGCATAACAAGGTGATAACAAAATGAAAGAGAGAAAGAGATAGAAGACAAAACACAATTGATAACGGAGTTTGTCCAAGTGGACTACATAATTGGGTCCCTCTCCAACAGAGTGACTGATCCTATTATGCTCCAAGAACAAGATTACAATTGCAAAACAGAACCATTCCCTTCCAACACTTCGACGACATAACACTCCTCCATCACACAAGAATGGCTTCAAGTCTTCAATATAGTTAGATCCCAACATCATCACTTGCTTGATTTCTAAATGCCTCACTCTCCCAATTTCACGCCTTTTTATACAAAAAAATGGCCCAATTTGGTTGATAACCAAATGATTTACAATATATCCCAAAATCCCCTAATTACATATGTAAATCTTCAAATCTCCCTAAAATCATTTATAACCTCCTTTAAAAATCTTGATAATCTTTAATGTATATTAAAGCCCCTTAAAATTTTGGTTTTTCAGGCTTTAGGAGGTTTATTTTAACCCCTTTAACAAATTTTAAATATATGGGAGAAAATTAAAAAATAAGGTGTTTTTGGTTTTCAGGCTTCAACAAAACCATACGAGCTTGCTTAATACCTGGAACCACACAGTGGTGTGGCAATGAGCGTACTTTTTGTGTTTGGGGAGGTCGGATGCTCGACCCCCACAACATTCTATTTTAAAAGCTGAACAATTTTTTAATAGATGAAAACCAACCGCCGACTATATATAGTAACACACACATTAGTGGTGCAACGAATGAGCACACAGCTGTTAGAGAAGAGGTTAGGGGGTCAAACCCCCTAACCATATTTTGTTAGACGTCGGTTCAAACCA
>VDFB02033659.1:0-37182 GCA_007258455.2 Sequoia sempervirens | reverse complement strand
TTGTTCACTTGGAGTTGTATTTAGGGTTTTCGTTAACTGATGATAGTCTTCCAGTTAACTTGTTTTAATAAGGACGTGCATGCTCGCACAATTGTCCATTTTAGATTAGATGTTTCAGTTAAACTGAGGGTAGTTGCCCAGTTAACTGTATAGTTTGCTTAATTAGGGTTGGGCGCATTGCTTGCATGCATTGCAGGAATCATCAGATGCATTGTCAAGGTAGATTTTAGGGTTCCCTACACCTTGATGAGTATAAATAAGAGCTTACTATTTGTAAATAACTTTTGCTTGAGAGAGAAATATATGCTGCGCCTACCTTGCCCTGAATATTGCTCTTTTGGTATTTGTTCATGTGTTTTCGCTATTATGATTAAGTGTTATGCCACATAGGGTTTCATGCAATTGTAATGGTGGATTCTTTATGTCTTGTGAATCTTTTATCATTTCAATCAAGTGTTATGCCACATCGGGTTTCGTGAGATTGTGATGATAAAATCGTTTTGTGAAGTCTTTACTACTTTCAATCAAGTGTTATGCCACATAGGGTTCCATAAGATTGGCGTGGTAAATTCCTCCCATAGTTAGATCTGTTTGAACATATTTACCATTGAGGTCAATTGTTATGCCACATAGGGTTTCGAGAGATTGAGGTGATAAGGTTGTTTTGTGTTAATTTACCATTGTGATCGATCGTTATGCCACATAGGGTTTCGAGAAGTTGCAGCGATAAACCTGTTTTGTGAATCTTTATCAATATAATCGAAGGTTATGCCACATAGGCTCTCGGAGATTATAAAGATAAAGGCTGTTTTGTGAAGGCTTTATTGCTCGGACGAGTGTTATGCCACAATGTGATTCCATAAGATCGCCTTTTAGTGAATTCCTTAAATCTCAGCAGCCCAATAAGCTGTTTAGGTTGAGATAGATAGCTTTTACCACCTTGCCTTCAAGTAGAGAATCTAAACCGCTTATCGTCCGATAATCATCCCCTCGCCTCCATTTCTCATGCCTGCTTTCTTTGAGGAAACCGGATAGATTTAAAGTAGTTAGCTTAGTTGTAGTTAACGATTCATAAAACCAGTAAAACTTCTTAGCTGCAACGTGTTTTGGTTTTCTTAACCTTGTGCCTCTTCCAAACAGAACAAAAAAGATAGGACTTAGATTACTTTTCTTTTCCATGCATTCCAGCACAACGAGGGAGCTTCCCCTCCTAATTTGAAGAGCACTCATTGCGTAGTGTACATAGCTGTCCGTACAAACCTGCACTCCAGAGGTGTTAGATTTTACGCCAACAATGTTCATATGAAAAAACAAATGATGCAAGATACAGCCCAGGTTGTGGAGGTTATTAATGAGAAACTGCCACCAGTTGAAAAGAATCAACTTGAAGAAGATAAAATGGACCAAGAAAGTAACAATTGAGAAAAGAAATAAAAGAAAATTAACAAGAGATAGTTTAAATGCCTTGCCACAATAGATGGCATTGGTAAATGGCACTCATGTAACCAAACTATTGAAACTGCTATTGGAATGTATTTTGCAACTTATAAAAATGCATAGGCAAAGAAATCCTGAAGAAGAAATCAATGTGTTCATTGTCCAAAAGGATGGCATCAATGGCAAATATTCAATGCTTTTTTTGAGGAATTGACAATGCACTCCACAGTTGATAATTGATAAGTTACAAGTTTTAAGTATATTGTAGTGTGAAACCCTAGCTTGAGATTATTGAATATTTGGGCACATTGCTATCCTCCATATTGCTCTTGCATGTGCATTTTTGTTATTCTCCGCAGACTTACAGTACATGTACTTTGGATGTTTGAAAGTCATGTATAAGTAGTAATTTGTGCAAGTACCAAGTGGAAAACACATTTTTTCTGTAAGAGAATGATCTTCATGTCTCAGTAACAGATCAGACTCACTTTAGTGCCATATGATGACAGTTTTGTGTGAGTCCAGGTAAGAAGTCATATAGTGATTCTGAGCCGATGGAGAGAGTCATGTCTTCTTGAAGTTGACTTTCTACATCTGTGATTTTCCTGTCCAAACCAGAGCATTATTGCAATGCAATTTTCTCTCTACCTAGGAGTCAGATTGTGTTGAGAGTCACTTCAGAGTTTTGTGATCAGAAGGAAATTTTGATACCATTCCATGAGGTGTCCATAATAGAGATTCTGTGAAATATTAAGGATGGTATAAGCTCAGGAATTTGACCTTTCCTAAATTTGCTATTGTTTTCACTTGCTATTGTTAGTTTTATGATCAGATTTAATGCACAGAAAATTAATTTAAAATCAAACACAATAACACAGCAGATACCCTGGGAAAACCCTCCTCTTGAGGGAGAAAAACCCAGCAACAAATATATCTCTTATATATATGAGCAATGGCAACAAGTCTCTTTACAATGAGGCCACACACAAGGCCAATAATCAGCACCAACAATGATGTAACACAAACTAATAGTCTTCCCTTCAATCTGCACTTGAATAGACTCACAATCTGCCTTAGAATAATTTGCACTAGATAGAATAATCTACACTTGATATAATTCACACTTGAGAAGAAGGAGATCGAACTTGCTTGATGTACAAATGAGAGAAAATGACCTATATATACATGTTGCTTAAAGGGGTCGCACATTTTCAAGGACAAGGTCGGCCACCATAAAAATAATTACAAATAATAAATAATAATTATAAAGGAGGTCGGCCATCTTGGAGATATGTTGCCATTAAATAATCACAAATAAATAGGGAAGTATGAAGCCCGAAGCTGCAATAACATCAACACTCCCTCTCAGCTAGGGAGGAATACTTCCTGTTGCACAAGACACATCACCTCATCGTGATGCCAACCACAATGGCTACAACCATATGTGGAAAAGAAACGATAACACCTCATCATGATATCAACCATAATGGCTACAACCATGTATGGTATGTACAAGTGTTCATCACTTGCGTGATGTTGTCACCTCAACATGAATTTCACTATGGCTCTCCCAAAGGGTGAAACACAAGTACAAGAGGAATCATCACGAACTCTCTCACGTGATGCTGTCATGGAGTCACACACATGACATCCACCATGGCTCTCCCAGAGGGTGGAATCAAGGGATTTCACCTTGAACTTCTCTTAAAGAGAAGAACTCATTAATCAAGGGATTCCACCTCGAACTTCTCTCATAGAGAAGAACTCATTAATCAAGGAATTTCACCTTGAACTTCTCTCACAGAGAACTCATTAAAGACGATCACTGATACTGAGACTCCTCAGTTAAGGCTGTATTCTCCACCATACCAAGCTTATCTCAAAAGTACACAAACTTTATTCTGGAGAGAGGCTTGGTGAGAATGTGTGTCGTCTGCTCATCAGTGTTGATATACCTCACGTCTGCTCATCAGTGTTGATATACCTCAACTGAAATGCTTTCCTCAATAACATGTTTAGTTTTGTCATGAAACACTAAATTGATAGAAGGCTCCACATAGCTTAATTAACACAATGGATGACAGTCAGCTCCAACGATTGTCCAACCAATCCTGCAAGGAGCTTCTGAAGCCACACTACTTCTCAAATTGCCACACATGCTACAATGTACATGACCTCTGCGGTACTCAGTGCCACTAAAGACTGCTTCCTGCTACATCAGGAGATCATCGCAGATCCCAACCTGAAGCAAAATCCAGAGGTGCTCTTCCAATCAGTAACACTCCCTACCCAATCAGAGTCAATATAGCCATGCCCATATCCAACTGCGCCACACAAGTATCTCAAGATATGCTTCGTTGCAACTAGAAGTATTTGCCTTGGTTCACACATGAACTTGACAAAATGCACTTACTGCAATCTGGTCTAGTATAGATACATCAACGATCCAATCAACTGACTATACATAGTAGGATCCACCAGATCTGAACTAGCTGTAGCCTCCTTAAGCTTATGAAAAATTGGTTTCCATAAATCAACATAAAGAACCAAGATCAACTAGATTACCATCTTCTTCAGGTTCAATAGGCTCCCTCTGAATCTTCAAGCACTTGCATCAACCTTTTGGCCTCTTGATCCAAGATTGCCTGCAACACTTGCCTCAGTGCACACCTTTGGTATAGTAGAGAGTTCAAGGTAGACCTCCTCGACCTCATAGTAGATTACTCTATTCTGAATAGGTTTGCAGAGCTACCAATATCAAATCCAGATGACTGTCTTGTGCAATTTTGATCTCAACAGCTAAAGAGGTCTTTCAAGGATTTAACACCTTGCAACACTGCAACCTTCACTTCTTCTCAATGAGTCACAGAACTCCCTCTTGATCCCTACTTCAAATATTGCAAAGAAGACTTCTGGAAGTGAACTCCCTCTAGCCACCAACTCAGTCTCATGGCTGCAAGTTGTGACTTCACGCTTGATCATTTCTTTGGTCGGCATGACTTCCTCACAAGATGCCTCAAGTTTTTCATCACTAAGCAATCTCTCATCACCTTCTTGCTCCTAGAAATGTCCTGAAAGCATTTTAAAGAGAGATTACTAACAGTTTATAATTATCCAAAGAAATATCAAGGCTAGAATCATACAAGGTTTACTATCTCAGGTTATAGCATAAATACATAATAATTTATGAGCAATATTAAAACATAAATGAATCAACCTATAAGAGAAATATATCAAAAGATCAGAATGAAGGGATAAAGAAACTTATCTTTATTTAATTTTGATATAACTCTTTCTTCCATCTTTTACTCCTCTTGAGAGTGTCAAACTCAACACAACAAAAAAACAATCTACACAACTACAGATTTCTTGAATGCAATATGCAGTTAGCATGTAGAACCAACTCTCTCCAAGAGTCCAAGGCTCTATCACAATTCATGCATTAGAGAATGATACCATTGAAATTACAATTCTCTTTTTATTTCAGAGTCACACTCAGAAATCTTCACAACCAGCATGCAATAAATGAAATCTTCAAAAAATCTTATGCTAGTGAACGCAATTCAAGAGAAACCACTATCTCTCTTTACTAATTACAAGATCCAGCTAAATGATATAACTCAGCAAACAAAGAATACTTATCTCTTTAAATATTCTGATGGATGCAAATACTGGACGCAGTAAAATACGCTGCTCTTGCGCACAAATCAGCACACAACCTTCATGGCTTGAACACAGGCCCATGACTTAGAATAGAAATTCCCTAGAATCCTTCTGAGAAGAGATCTCATCCACATCCGCAAATGAAGCATGTTGATTAGGCCTAGTTGGGAAATCCTTTGCATAGTGACCAAACTTGTCACAACGAAAACATTGGACTTTGGAGAGGTCCCACTTTTTCTTGAATGGGGGAGCACCATCAGCTCCTTTATCTCTATTCCTCTTGAAATATCCTTTCTTTCCACCTTTCTCTTTCTTCTTCGAGGATTGAGCAAAAATAACATGAATGTCTTCATTTGTAGAGCTTCAACCAAAACCTCTCATAGCCAACCTAGACTCTTCTTGAATACAATCTGCCCTCAAACAATCAAACTTGGGAAGTTTCGATCTTGCACTGATTCCTTGAATGTAAGACTCCCAAGATGAAGGAAGACCATTAAGGGCAAGCATGGTCAAATCCTTGACATCAACAAAATGACCAATAGAAGAGAGTTGATCTCTCAAGTAAGCGATGACAGATTCTCCTTCCACCATCTTCACATGATGTTGTTGTTTCAATGCAAGTGCACAGCTTGTGTTGTTGATCTCATACATCTCCTCCAAAGACTTAAACATCTCCCTTGCCGTCTTCATCTTAGAGATGATGGGAACAATATGATCCTTCATGGAATCAACTAACATCTTCTTTGCCTTAGTATCTTTCTTCTTTCATTGAATCTTCTCTTCCTCATCAACAGGCTCAGAAACTTTGCTCTCCACGAACTCAGCCAATTCACTTTTTTCCAAGGAGAGCATAATTTTGAATCTCTAAGATGTGAAATTAGATGTTCCCTCAAGTCTATCCTCAAGCTTAAGACCGATCACCATCTTGACGAAGAGATAGAAGTAAACAACGATGAGAAAGAGAGTAAAGAGTATCGCTGTAATAACAATCTGATCAAGATCTTCCTCAAACCCGCTCTGATACCATGTTAGTTTTATGATCAAATTTAATGCACAGAAAATTAATTTAAAATCAAACACAATAACACAGCAGATACCGTGGGAAAACCCTCCTCTTGAGGGAGAAAAACCCAGCAACAAATATATCTCTTATATATATATATGAGCAATGGCAACAAGTCTTTTTACAATGAGGCCACACACAAGGCCAATAATCAGCACCAACAATGATGTAACACAAACTAATAGTCTGCCCTTCAATCTACACTTGAATAGACTCACAATCTACCTTAGAATAATTCGCACTAGATAGAATGATCTACACTTGATATAATTCGCACTTGAGAAGAAGGAGATCGAACTTGCTTGATGTACAAATGAGAGAAAGTGACCTTCTATATGTACATGTTGCTTAGAGGGGTCACACCTTTTCAAGGACAAGGTTGGCCACCATAAAAATAATTACAAATAATAAATAATAATTACAAAGGAGGTCGGCCATCTTAGAGATATGTTGCCATTAAATAATCACAAATAAATAAGGAAGTATGAAGCCCAAAGCTGCAATAACATCAACAGCTATGACTATGATGTTGTGAGGGATGCCCCCTGTGGGGAACATTCCAGGAGACATCCCTCATGGAGAGAGGGCATCCCTGTTGGAATGTATGCTCCAAATTAAACAGTAGATGTGTCAATAAGGAACCGTAGAGGTGTCTTTAGTTCCAGTTTGTTGTTGAACAGTTCTAGTTAGTTGTCACCATAATTAACATGATTATAGGAAGCTTGTTGAGTGTGTGCAGCTATATATTTGTTTTATTTGTTGATTAATAATATAGTTTGCAGTTTTCAACTGTTCTGTTCTACAAATTCTATTTTGGTATCGGAGCCATTATGTGCTCCACCCTTTCCTGCTGTCAAATGTTGTCATGTCCCCTTCTCAGTGACATCTCTCGGAGTACAGGATTAGCCTATCATACGACCCTCGTAGGCTGATAGACTGGATAGAGGGTCACGTTGGAGCTTGGCTCAGCTTCAGTTAGCATTTCTTGATCAGTTGGCTTTCATTCGGGTTCATTTGGAGACTTCGTGCAGAAGTTGCTATTTTTAGCAGTTTTTGGCAGTCAGCGTGGGACCCCTGCTATTTTTAGCAGTATGGATTTGGCAGTGTTCAGAATCACTTCAGGGTTCGTCAGCTTCAGACGGATCAGGCATCGGATGTATAACGAGAGAGATATTAATATTAATTGAATTAATTAAATATTAATTATATGGAGATTATAATATAAAGTTATAAATTATAATATTTAATTATAACTTAAGTGATTTCTGTTAAGGGGGTCGTCATCATCAGAAGGGGCCAATTGACAATTATATTTTATAATCAAAAATTACTGCTGAGACTATTGAAATATTAATAAATTATTCAAGTCGAATTTTAATGAACCCTATTATTGTGGAATTCGCACTTTTGAGGGTATTAAGCAGTTTGCCTTGGGATTCGAGCCATTATGTGATTATTGATTTTGGAAATTGGTCAAGTTTTGTCTGAGCAAGAAGCTTTAGGGTTTCAGTCTCGAATTCCTTGGGGAACGAGCCATCTCCATTGGAAGCAGTTCAGAGGGTGTGAAATAACACCTGATTTATTGCCAGCACAGAGGTTTCTTCATCCAGAGGAAATCATTGAACGTCACAGATAATAGATATTCAGGGGTTTCAGTATTTCATTCATTCAGAAGTCAGTTGTTCATCAAGGCGCCTATTTCATCAAACCTGGAGATTCTCATAAGGGTCGTACATTTAATTTATTGCTGCTGTGTACCAGGCCGTACTACCTTCAAAAAGGGCGTATCTTCTCCTTGAGGCAAAACGCCTAACTTGGGATCAGTCTGTCACTTCCAACTTGGGCGCCTATATCATTGGCACTATTCTGGATCTTCAGAAGGAGGGAGAAAGAAGTTTATTCTCAGCCGTACCAATTATTTCCAGTTGCTGATTACCAGGTTCTTTCAATAAAATATTGCTATTTCTTTATTGCATGCTACCAGATCATTATTGTATTGATTCTATCTGAACAATAAAAAGATGCGCCTTCTATAGAACTTGCATTTCCTATATATATTGTCAGTTTAGCATTTTATCTAGATTTTATATCATTTATTATCAAAATCGCAATCTCTCTATTTCATGCAAAAAAACCCAAAAACCACAAAAAAATTCAAAACTTCAGAAAACTTTCAAAAAAACAGACAGTATCGGAAACAGGGGGAAACTAGGGTTTCTACAAATGTCATTTGAAGTTTGTGTGACAGTTTGAATGTTGAGAAGTAGTTGAAACAACATGCCGCTGCTTGTGTTTTGTGTTGTTTGGTAAAGAAGATTGGAATAAGGATTTCCTTAAGCAGTGGATTGTGTGTTTGAGGAGATCCTCTGTGCTGTAGAAATAAGCAGAGAAGAAGATGTCAAGAAGAGATCACAACATACAAAGTGATAAGGCCTGCAGAAGAGCCACTAGATGTTGATAGTGATGATGACTTCATTGAAGATGAAGCACTTGTTTTATTTTGAAGAGGTCATCACTTTGAAGATAAAGAGGGATGCAGTAGAGGATAGATAGATGCTCAATAGTTTGAGGTGCTAATGGATCGGAGAAACTATACCTCATTGGGGTTATGAGACATACATGTGAGGATTGGTGTCCAATAGTTCAGAGGGGGATCCAAAATCTGGAAGTTCAGCATCATACCTTTACGAGGGTGATGAGACACTTCATGTGCAAGTGGTGTCCAATGATATTGGGAACTTGGATTACAGCCAAGTGACTATACTTGGGAGTAGCTTGAAGAATTCTTACTAGTTTGAGAACTGTTTTCAAAGAATAGCTTCTGCATATTGTATTTTCTATCGTGTTATGTTTAATGTTGAAGCATTAAGAAAGGATGTTGGAATATACACTCCAAATTAAACTATAGATGTGTCAATAACGAACTGTAGAGGTGTCTTTAGTTCCAATTTGTTGTCATTAGATGTCCAGCTTGTTGTTGAACAGCTCCAATTAGTTGTCACCATAATTAGCATGATTATAGGAAGTCTGTTGAGTGTCTGCAGCTATATATTTGTTTTATCTGTTGATGAATAATATAATTTGTAGTTTTCAACTATTATGTTCTACAAATTCTATTTATCCCTAAGATGTCACCAAAAATTAGAAAAAAAAAGAAAAAAAAAGTGAACAAGCTTGGGATGTTCTGTCCCCATCTGGCCCTCCCCAGGATGCCCCCATACCCAAAATGCCATTAAAACATCAAGGTCACATCCCCAGGGAACACTGTAAATATTCTTACCATCAAAAATAAGGATCACACTCTTTCTAGTACAATTACTGATGGGGAATCAGGGGTAAATATTCTTCCTAAGAAAGCATGGATTCGATTTCATAATATCCATTGTTAGTATGTTACTATCATCATTCAGATTATAATTGGCTAATCATATAAGCATCCAATGATTGGGAATACCAACTTCCCAAGAAATTATAGTTGTAGAACAATCCTTGACAATGGATTTTTGGGTGATAAAAATGGGAAGCGTTTTAGTTCATTGATATGTTCTATTGGTAAAACACAGACCTAAACATACTAAAGCCATCAGTAACTGGAAACATGGTACAATTTTAAAGCTAAGTTGCCAAATTGGAATCGGGGACAGTGTTACGATACGCCAATACGACAAGATTTTGATGAGGGGTTGGGTACATTTTGGGTACATCCATACAAAAAACATATAAAAAATTTATATATATATATATATATATATATACTAAGTTGTTGAGTTCTACAATTTACCCCTCATACCTGGGTGGATTCAGTCCGGGTCCGGGTACATGACGGGTTTGGCCCCAGGTATGCCCAAAGTTCCATCAGGGTGCTCAAGCAAAACCCTAGGCGTACCCAAACAAACCCGGGAGGATCCGTGACCTCAACCGCTTAAAAAAGTAAAACAAAAAAAACTTTTTAAACATTAAAAACTCCATAAATTGCCTTGGTCGCCCTAAAAGTGAGATTTAAAATGCATCTCAACTCATTTCACAAACAACTTTTTTTGCCTCCAAGCTACAAACAACTTTTTTTGCCTCCAAGCTGCCATTGTTGGATTTTGAAGGTTGTTATTTTTTCGAAGGTGAGAGCTACGCAAGAGTTAGACCTATAGCAACAAGGGAGAAATAGCTGCACAAAGAAGATAACCATCAAAGGTGAGTAAATCTTTCAATTTTCTCAGGTTTTCAATAATTCTTTTGACGATTTTTCAAGTTTCTTTTTGTTTTTTTGTTAAGTTTTGAATTTTTTTAGGAACTTTTTATGCATAATAAGGGTTTATAATGCCAATTTTTTCTTAAAAAATTAGTTGTGTTAATTTGTAATGTTTTTTTTATTTAGGTTCATACAGAATGGCCAGTAGTTCTAACTCAATTGGCCCAGATGTAGACAATCAATTGAAATATGATATATCATCACCTCTTTGGCAACATACGACAATGATTCAACAAATTCCCAGTGGTGGGGGTTATGTTTGGCATTGTAGCTAATGTGGAACTCAGTATAAGAGCTCGTACTTTCAAGTGAAAGCTCACTTATGCGCTATTCCTTTACAAGGAATAAAAGTTTGCCCCGAGCCAAATGAAAAAGGGTTGCCAAAACACCAAATATTGGCTTATATTAAACAAGAACAGGCTAACATGGCATGTAATAAATCAAAGGCTATTGCACATCCTCTTGCCAAGAGAAGCTTGCAAAGACCTCCTAGTGGCTTATCACAACTAATTGGCCCACATCCTTTCAAGCAAATGCCACCATCTTCTGAAGGAGATAATGTTTCTGTTTGACTCCATTGGGGGTGTTGCCCCCAAACCCCCACAAGGGGCACTACCCTTTGACCCTGTTGGATGCATTGCCCCCAAATCCCCACAAGGGTCGTTACCGCTTGACCCCACTGGGGGCATTGCCCCCAAACCCCCATGAGGGGCGCTGCCCCTCAACCCCATTGGTATCTCTATTCTCAAATCTCCATTAGTTATTAAGATCTCTTGTCAAAAAGAAAATTGATTACAATGAGGGGGCGATGAGAACTTGAAATTTTGAAATATAACTCTTGAGTGTGCTAACTTAGATGTTATTATTGCACAAATTGCCAAAAATCTTTTTAGATGAGGCAACTTCTACATATGACATGGCTAGTGGAAGTGGCATTGTAACTCATTTAGAGATTGAACTCAATTTTTGGTCTATGACATAGTTGAAAAAATCACGAAAAACTCACCTAACTCGCGAGTAATCGCTTTGTTTTCATGGAGGCGAGTTAATCACCAGAAAAATCATGACCAAGTAAACACAAAAAACGCAAAAATTCGTGTGTTATAACAATAAACATCAATGAAAAAAGTGTGCCTTAAGTTTTTCGTTTAATATTAATGCCAATTTCGTTTTGAAATATTTATTCACACTTGAGAAAGAACGACAACGTCTAAGAGAAGGGAAAAAACGACAACATCTAAGCAAGAAAAGAACCGACGAGGGCAAGAGAAAATCCGAACAAGGCATGCGTGAATCAAGTAAGTTCATTATTTTTCATCTGGTCTTCCTTGCATTTTTTTGTTTGCATTTCTCTGAGTTTTTCTCTTGCATTTTTTTCCATAGTTCTTTCTAAGGTTTTCTAATATTTCTAAAAATTGTTTTTTTATAATAATATTTCTAAATTGTATCACAAATTATACTTTTTTATAATAATATTTCTAATTAAAAAAAATTTAAAATAAACTAAATTAAAATTTATAATTTTTCAAATACTAATATAGTTATATAATTATAAATATAATATTTATTATTTATTATTAAGTAATAAATATATTTAAAAGTCTTAAATTTAAATGTTTTTATTACTTAAGACTTTAAATTTATAATATTATACTTAAAGTTAAGCCTTTTAAATTTAAAAGACGATAAATAAAAAATTTATCAAATTTAAAAGGCTTAAGTCTTTTAAATTTGATAAAATTTTATTTATCAAATTTAAAAGGCTTAAGTATAATATTATAAATCTATGTTCCACCAAGTTTCCAGTACGGGGGGACGGCTGAACAGCGAAACGTGTTTCAAGGACGGCATTTTTTGGGGATTTTGGGGGACAGGGGGACAACTATATATATATATTAAAAATATACGGAGATTTCAGATATTCATATGAGTAATGATAATCATAACAATGAACATTGATAAAGTTGCAAATGTAATCACCAATCATATTGACATATACATTATAGAGTCAAACAAATTAATACTACAACTACTTAATTGCTTCCATAATTCATGTCAAACAAATGAAACAATCAATGTGCATATGATATAAAATTTTAAAACTAAAATGCCCAAAGGCTACAAGTTTGCACTACAAATATCAAAATGACAGTCACAAATGTCCAAACCATAGTAATAGAAAGTATGATGGCTGCCTCAACTCGACATCTGCCAACATTGCATCAAAATCAGATTTAGAGTCTGAGTCACTGCCAATTTTTCTCTTGCTCACTTTCCTCTTAGCTGCAATTTTTCTTTGGAATGTAAAAATTAACTCAAATGGCTTTAAAAGCAAGTTTTATGTTTCATTTTAGGCTTGGGAGGGTGTAGGGTCCACTTAGAAAACAATAAAAAAATTAAGCATTTTTAATTTCAGAAATATTTTTTTTGTAAAAACTTGCTGGAAAAATGGGGATGACTGGCTATCCCCGGGACGCCTAGGCGTCCCCTAACCATCCCAAGGACAACAGGGCGTCCCCTTGCCATCCCCGAGACGTCCCCGCCAATCGAGGATGTTCCAAAAAAAAGGAAACTTTTTGGGGATGTCTGGGAAACATCCCCAAGGTGTCCCCTTACCTAGAAATGTCTCAAGTATGGGTACGGGGGGCAAAAGGGCAAGGGACGTGTCCCCATGTACCATTGTTATAAATTTAACGGCTTAAGTAATAAATTTTTTATTTTTTATTTTATTCAAGGGGTAAACGCTTTTGACCGGAGCTATGAACCGAATACAACCATTCAACAATACCACCCCAACGGGGTTTGAACCTTGGTGGCAAGAACAACAATGCCACCTATAAACCAAAACACCATGCCAATATCGGCAAGTAATAAATATATTTAAATATAAGGCTTTTAAATATATTTATTACTTATCTAATATTACATTTATAAGTATAATATCAGATTTATCAATTATCAATTATATGTGTTCTAAGAATATTTTTAAAAATTGTGTATTTTCAAATGTTCGATAAATTTGTCGACTTATTGCAGAGTTTTTCCCCAAGTTTTTTCCAAGTATCGAGTTTTTAAAAATTTTGGGTCTGCTAAGTTATTGTCAAGTCCTTGTTTTTCAACTATGGTCTCTGATATGTATTAAACTCTAATTTTGATTTATATATGATGGAAATCAACAATATACTCTACAAAATTAGTAATGTGTGTTTTTGAAGAATATTTTTAAAAATTTATACATTTTAAAATGTTCGATAAAATTGCCGAGTTTTTGTCGAGCCTTGAGATTTTAAAAATTTTGGGCTTGCCGAGTTATTGTCGAGTCCGAGTTTTTCAACTATGGTCTTGAGTATGAAAAGGTGCGAACCACCTAATTGGCAAAGGAGAAAGTTTCAGTAGAGGCGTCATTGAGAGTAATCAAGGATACATGGCCTGAAACTGGTGTATCCATCATTTCTGATGGATGGAAAGATTGCAAAAATAGACATTGATCAATGTTATAGTAGTGTCCCCTAAAGGGTCGACGTTTTTGAAGGTAGTCAATTGTAAGGGGAAAATAAAAGATCCAAGTTTTATAGCCAATATCCTCATAGAATCCATCAAAATGGTGGGGCTTGAAAATGTTGTCCAAGTCATAACAGACAATGCTAAAAATTGTAGGGTAGTTGGGTCTATAGCGGAGGGTATTGTAAAGTCCCCTTCTTAGCAGTGATCAATGTAGTTAGCCGTTAGCCTATTCTAGAGGCCCGTAGGCTAGTCGAAAGCAAATATTAGGGGTTTCCTATTTTCTAGGATGATACTTTGGCAGTTTTGAGGGTTTGCATGTTGGAGTTTTGCAGATTGGATTTTGGATTCCTTATGGGTTTTCAGAGAGCTTCAGGGTGGTATGACATGCATCCACATCAGGTAACTTTTTCCGGACTTACTATTTTTAGTAAGTTATGACGACTGTTTAGAATGTAGTTAAAATGCATTTGAAGTCACTTACTATTTTTAGCAGTATGCTATTTATAGTAAGTGTTATTTTTTAGCAATGCTATTTCTGGTAGTGTTTAAGCAGTTTGGTATAGTGGCTATATCTAACAGGGCAGTATATTCAATTTGGTTTCCAGCATTTGTGGTGCTCAATTTGGCAAGTTTAATATTTGGTGATAAATAATGCTTTAAGTGAAAATATTGGCTAAGGTTAAGTGCACACCTAGCATAGATATATTTGCAAAATTAAATATATTTTCACTTTAGCCTTTGGACACCTAACCTTGGGGAGAGATATTTGAAGAATATAAGGTTATTTCAATGAAGTGTCTTGGACGCCATATTTGGAGAAAAGGTTTGATTTTTATAAAGTTAAATTACTTAAGTCTTGGGCCCCTTTTGGTGATATAATTGCATTTAAATAAGTAATATTGCTCACATGTTTTGGACAATTTGGTGAAGGTTGCAAATGATACTCAAATGCAAATTTAAAAAGGTGAAAGTGAATTTCACTTTGGCGCCCTAATTTGAGGAGAAAAGTTATAAATAAGAGCTCTTGCCTTCATTTGTGACTATCCATTGAAAACTATAATGAAGTGTTGCCAAAATTTCTACAAACGTTTGCTTCGAGGAATGCATACCTCCTAGCACCCTTGGTTTCATGCTTGCAAGATAGCACCTAGCTAAGTTTGTGACCGTTCTTTACACTGAAGAGTAGATTGAGCCTATTGAGATGAAGATTTATGAAGTTTTCTAAGTTTTTGAGTTGTTGTTTTGGCTTGGTTGGAAATACCTTTTTGTTCATAGCTCCTTGCATGAATTTTTGCTAGTTTGGGTATTGGACCTATGCTTTAGTCTACAATGGGCGCCCCCTTCTTGCAAAGTTTCAGATTTTTTGGTGAGCTCTTGGATTTTATCTTGTTCGTCGTCCATTTCTAGAGGTTGTACCTTCTTTGAGGCTACATTGGGAAGCGTGCATAAATAAATCATTGTTGTTTGGAGGAGTTTCTTGGCTTGGCCTTGATTGCCCAGCTCCTAGCTCTCATTTTCCTTTAGTTTCAAATCGAAGGAAGAAGTTTGGAGTAAGATATGAGCATTTTGGTGAGTTTGGTGCTTGCTGGTTAGGGTTTTTGTTCACTGCTATTTTATATCAGACCTGATATATTCTACCTATTCTTGTATTTCTAGTTGATTATCATGCATTTTGATGTTGGAGATGGTTGCCTAACATATTGATGATCTATTTCTATGTATATCTCCTTTCTATTGCAGCTGAAACTATATTTTGTGACTCTAAATTAGTAGTACTGATCAGCTCTTTATATTTCTGCAATTTACCTTTTGTATTCCCACTTTTAGTGGAAGAGACAGGCCTCGCCATCTTTACTTTAGCACTTTACTTTCATGTACTGCCCGCTGAAAAGCAGAAGGGGTCAACTAGCTGCCCAGACATTTACTTTTCAGTACTTTGTATTACACTTCCGTTGAATAAGTGGTCGAGTTGCATTGCATATATTGTTGATCAGCTGAGCCGTCTTTCATATTCATTTCTTTGTATTACACTCCCGCTGAATAAGTGGTCGAGTTGCATTTCATATCTCACTAATCAGTTGAGCCGTCTCTCATATTGTACTTCCCAGCATTTAAGTTTTACAGCTAACAATCCCCTTGCACCGTATGCTCTCACTTTGCCCTCACTGGGAACTAGGTGATCAAAAAGTGAAGGGTTACTTTCAGTTGGATTATCTTGGTTATCTAACGTTAACAAGTGAAATTGTTTGTGAAAAAATTGGAAAAAATTATAAGGGGATATTTCAAGTACATATAGTCATATTTTTTGGACACCATGTGCAGTCGACTCACTCAATTTGATATTGCAAAATATAGGCACACAAATTGAGTGGGTCAAACAAATCTACTAGGAGAGCGAGGACATCTAAATGTTTGTGAATAATCATCATATGTCACAAGGCATCTTCAAGACCTTCTCCAAGTTGGAGTTGTTGAAGGTAATTTAAATTTGATTTTTTGATATAATTTTTTATTTTTTTATCTTAATTTTTCATTGTTGATTTGTGACGTATTTTTTATACCATGCTAGGTTGTCAAAACTTGATTTGCATCTCACACAATCGTCTTAAGACGACTTGTGAAGGTGCGAGAGACCATGAGTTCTATGGTCATCAATAGCCTATGGAGTGTATGGAGGCAATCAAGCACAGAAAGAGCCCAAAAAGTAAAAGCATTGATCTTAGATGATGAGAGGTGGGCTCGTGTGGAATATGTTTTGAATTTAGCTGAGCCCATCATGAACATGATTAGGTATTCTAATACTCATTGCCCATGTTTGGGTGAAATTTATGATGGCATGGATTCCATGGTGGAGAAAATAAGATCAATGATAGATGCCAAGGAACATGACCAAACGGAAACATTTTTCAAAACTATGCAAAAGATTATTGTTCCTGTTGGAACAAGATGACCACCCTTTTACATCTCTTAGCATTTGCTTTGTCACCAAAGTATTATAGCAAAGAGGTACTTTCATTGCTAAGGAGGGTGCCACCATATAGGGATGGGGAGGTTGTTGCTAGCTATAAGGCTGCATGTTACATCCCGAATTGTATAGCTATTAGGCTATTAGAATTGAAAAAGGATTATGTGTTTGTAAAGACAATTCTATGAATAAATAAAGATGTGAATCACCTTGTTTTCAATATGAGCTTTTGATCGTCTCATTCTTGTGTTATTTACTTGATGTTAATCATGGTGAAAAACGTACATAATGTGATTTATGTGTGATGTTTTTATATCTTATGAAATTTATATGTATTGCTAATTTTGTGAGCAATTGACTGCCGTGAGTTTATAATTGTGAATGCAGGAATGAGATCCAGTCCTCAAGACAGAGGGGGAATATCACTTGGGAGAGGGGTATTGGTCGTTTGACCGGTAAAGTTAATCAGTTGAGCATACACACACATTATGAACAATACATTGAGAAACAGGTCAGATAAGTTAGACATCCATAGGCTTAGGAGTAAGATTTACTTCCCTATGCTTTATATGATGTGATTGAATGTTAATCTGACTTTACTGTGAATCCCTGTGAATGAACGTAAATGAAATGAATGTGATGCAGGACGAATAGGT
The DNA here is from genome assembly GCA_007258455.2 of Sequoia sempervirens. Taxonomy (NCBI): domain Eukaryota; kingdom Viridiplantae; phylum Streptophyta; class Pinopsida; order Cupressales; family Cupressaceae; genus Sequoia; species Sequoia sempervirens. The sequence goes on along the minus strand of VDFB02033659.1, from coordinate 19,648 downwards.
ACGTGTACACATGTATACACTGTATACACATATCTAAATGTATAAACATATCGACACGTATGTACGTAAGCAGATGGATATGCTCGTACATATGTATCGACATGTATATACGCATACATATGTATATACATAGAGTACATGTAAACATGTTTACACGTACACATTCAGCCTGGTATCTTGATAAATGATATTCAAGTATTATTATCTGAAGGATTTAATTATATATTTATATATGATATATATATATATTAATAAGGAGATTATTAATATATATATTTATATATATAAATATTAACACATAAGAAATGTATAAATAATAATAAATTTATATATTTTATTAATTAAATGTGTTAATATTAAATTAATATTTATTTATATGTAAATACGTTTATATAAAAATAAATATTAATGTTTAAATTAACACAATAATAAATAAAGTATATAAATAGAAATTCACATTTTGTAAAAAGGATAGAAATTCGCATTTTGTAAAAAGGATAGAAATTCGCATTTTGTAAAAAGGATAGAAATTCGCATTTTGTGAAAAGGATAGAAATTCGCATTTTTTGGAAATGATAGAAATTCGCATTTTGAAAACATAAGTAATTTTGATAGCCGTATGAATCATTTAAATTTTTCAAAATACAAGGCAAAAGTGGAAAAGTCGAACTTATGAAATAAATAGAAAAAAAAAAAATGAAATGAAGAACTTGCCGTGAAAATGGCGGAACTCCTGCACAGCTGGGAATGGGAGAAGACAATGTCAAGGGTTTAAACCAGAAAATAGCGATTAAAAGTTGAGCTGGGTCGATTTATAACTTAACCTAAAACGCAGCAAAGTATCATGAAGAATTCTGACGCCTGGCAGAAAAACGTGACTGTGAATTTCGTTTTGCTTTCAAATTGAAAGTTTCTTCGAATTGCTGGCTGTAAATGAGTCGATTCATCTTAAAAGATCATGACTAAGGGATTGGATGCATGGCAGGTAGCACTTTGACTGAGTAAATAGTGAAATTTGTCAATAAGCATGCCCAGAAATGGGGAAAACGTTTTAACTGCGGCCTATAAATACCACACAAACCTTCATTCGAAAACATGCTTGGCTTTCTGATTTCTGACGTTTTTAGAAAGAGCTTGTCACTGCAAATTTGAAAGCAAATATTGTGAATTTATGCTAGTTATCTGTTCAAAGTGTTTTAATGAGTGTTGATGTAATGTCCCCTTTTCAAGCCTGTTAGTTCCTGTGACCGTTAGCCTTTCCTTGGAAACCCGGAGGCTAGTCGGAAGTTAAAATTAGGGTTTCCTAATTTTGAGGAGGTCATTGTTCGGAGATGTCAGTTTTAATGGCGGATTCCTTCTGGGTTTTCAGAGGGCTTCGCAGTGGTATGATCATTCCGGCATTCTGGGTACTTTTTGGAATTTACTATTTTTAGTAAATTCTATTTTTGGCAGTTTGGCAGATGATGTTCAGCTCGGTTGACTTCCTGTTTCAATGGTCAGATGTTTGGATCAGTTTTGGCTTCAGTGCACCTCCGGAGGGATAAGTTAAGTTATTTCATTAAAGGCACATTTAAATATTATATTTTAATGTTGACCTTGGGCTTAGAAGTAATGACTTAAAGATGTTTTAAAAAGGGGCCATTGAGGGTGGCGCCCTCATTAAATGTTTATTTTAATTATTGCCTAAGTCAAGCAAGATGATGTGGGGCGCACTTTTCAAGATGGACTTTTAATTAAAATATCATTTATTAATGCTTTGAAGAGAAGGTACGCCTTCTTGAGAAGATGAAAGTTTTGACCTAAAAGCTGTTTCTAGGGTTTCGTGAAGTCAAGCAGAAATTATAAAAAGGGAGTCTTGTGCATCATTTGGGCATCTTGGAAAATACACCGTTATGCTGCCGGATTGAATCTGGATCACTTCGAGGGATGAAGACCTCCTAACCATTGGGCATCACTTCGTGTTTGAGAAACAACATCTAGTGGTGAATTTCAGTCTAGTTGTGAGTGCATCTTAGTTTATTCATTGTATTTAGTTTTGCATTTTAGAAATCTGTTATTGGCATTATATTGTTCCAGCTTATTGTACTGTTCTAGACAGCAGATTGCATGTTTTGTTCATAACTCAAAAAAGACAAAGAAACTCATTCTGGGTAATGCCTCATTCTATAAGTTTGTCCTAGGCGCCCATATGTTCTAGATCTTAGATTTTTAGGAAGTGTATTCAATTTTTAAGAGAAGATCGATTCTTTCAGCAGGGCCGTACCATGTACTTGCATGGAAATCTGTGCATTAATTATTAGAGACATTTTGGGTCTGTTTTAAGAGTTTAATCTAGGCGCCATATTGTTAGGAATATTGTGCTATGCTAATCATGTCACTTGAGCAAGTTTACAGAGGGTTATGAGCATTTGATTAGGTTTATGGACTGCTGTTCAATCTTTCAAGGAGCAGATTTGTAACAGGAAACAGAAAACAGCAGCTTGATCTTTGAATCATTTCGATTGTGGTATGCATTCCTAAGATTAAAGTAAACTCTCTTTGATGCAATATTGTTCTATTGTTGTCACATTGAAGTTGGCAGGCATCGGCATCTTATTCTTGTAATCTGTCAGTAGTATTGGCAGTTTCTCATTTATTGCTCAAAGCTGATTGTGATTCAGTATTCATTAAAAGTTATTGTAATTGTTAGATCTCCGCCCTATGGTCGCTACTTTCCCATCTTGGGTCAGCAAGCACATTCTGGGTGTAGAGTAGATTCAGTATTCAGCATTTCCTTTACATTTGCTTTCAGTCTTAATTGGAAATTGTAGAACTCCGCCCTATGGTAGCTACTTTCCCTTCGGGGGAGCAAGCACATTCTGGGTGTTGAGCAGTTCCGTTATTCAGCATTTCAATTCAAGCTTTACTTTCTGTAATCACTCCGTCATATGGTCGCCCCTCACTCCACTCTGGATTGGGTAGCACATACTTGACGTTGAGTTCCCTTCTGTACCTTAAGTTTACTTTCTTGCACGTTTCGGTTTATCCTTCTAACCTTAACGGGTGCACTGGCTTGAATGTTGCAATTTGTTATTTGAAAAACGAAAAAAATTTGGCTCGGTATATTTCAGTTGAGTATTCTCAGTTATAAACTATTGTGAGATTGTGATTTGGAGAATTTCTGCTTAAAGATACTGTTGGCTAAGAGCCACAATAGAAGACTTCTGGAGAGGCATTACTGGAAAAAGGAGCTTAAAACAGGCATGGTTCTGGATTTAAGTTTTAAACTTTAAAAGTTATTTCCTTACTGTCTTATATTGCTGACTGTGTTAAACTGGAAATAATGAATTATGGCAGTAATCAATCATTTTTGATAATCTTAAATTGCATGATGAATAAAAGAATTTCTTCTTATGCATGGGAAAAAGATAGGAAATGACAATGTGGTTAAGGGAATTAGCTTAATACACTTCATTATGTTCATTTTTAGTTTTTAAAGATTAAAATGGAATTTGGAATTTGAATAAAAGGAATTCAAGGGGTTTAGAATGATTTAGTAGAAATGGAAATTTTGGGAAAAGAAAGAATTCTATTTGGTTATATGCATTGATAGGGAATAATATGCATTGCACTTCAAGACTGTCTTTTGTGTATGATAGTTGGTTGGTAGTAATAAATGATTGAAGTTCTAAACTTGTATGATCTCCGTATATGGAGAACACGTAAAATATGTAATAATTTCTAGGAACGAAATGATGTTTAAAATAAAGTGTAATCCTAGCTTGTGTTATTAGGTTAACAGTAGGAAGCTCTCTCCTAGGATAAAGAATTCCGGAAACAGGAGATAGGATAGCAAACACTTGCTTAAAAACTCATTTCTAGTAAACTGTTTGAGGTAGGTAGTCTGGGGTAAACTGAACCCACTGAAGGACACGACCTACGCGTAGAGTAAGGTAGCCCGAAGGCAAATCGGCCCTGAGTAGTGTAGTGATAGATGACTTATCAGTCGTTTACTGAATCAAACACTATGGCCATAGTAATGTAATGTACCTACATCCTCTTTGTTTAAGAAGATGATTACATTGTCAGTTCACAGTGATCCAAAACACATATACTAGGTTGGGATTGTAAGGCACAAGAATCTAGTAATGTAGGACACGACACTATGCTCAGTTGGTTAACGGAATCGGTCACTCAACCAATCTCTTCGACGAAGGGAGGGCCATTCATTGAAAAATGAATGTGCGGGGGACCGCAATATTAGTCCGTGGTTGGCGGAAAAGCACCCGAGTGATATTTCTCCTCCACAACCTGACAACCGAAAAACCAAGATTTGCAAGGAAGAACCTGGACCGTCTTACTTCTATTTGTGCAAAAGCTTTTTAAAGCTGTGTATGTATTCTTATACTCTTATACTCTGTTATTCAAATGAAAAGTTAAAGTTATTTAAATTGGAAAAGTTTGAAATCATATTTAGATGTACTTTATTTCAAAAAGAAAAGAAAAATTTTGTTATGCTGTTGTTTACTCGTTTACTTTGGTTAAAAGTTGTAAAAGATAGAAAAAAAAATTTATCGTAGATGTCGGGTCGTTACACTACATTTAGAAAGATATTTTCAAATGAAGATATCCAAAGTATTGTCTTGAGCGAGTTTGGCCACTTCATATCTTCAAAACATCATGATGTTTCCGCTCTTCTAGACAAATATAGGAAAAATGCTGATGAGTGGTGGTATCTACATGGTCAAGGCTCCATTTACTTGCAACCTCTTGCAATAAAAATACTCTCCCAAGTATGTATCTTTTTACTTATTTATTTTTTCGTTTTTCATTCAATGCTATTATGCTATATATTATATTTTTATTTTATGATAATATAATTTTATAATTTATATTTAAAGTTTTGAATTTATAAAATTAAATGTTCTACGCAAACTCAACAGGTTGCAAGTTCTTCTTCAGCTGAGTGAAATTGGAGTACATACTCCTTCATCCACTCGGTCAAGCGCAACCATTTGGGTGTAAAAAAAGCAAAGGATTTGGTCTATATACACTCCAACCTTCACCTCTTGTCACATAAGAAACCTAAATACAATGAGGTTGTGACAAAGAATTGGGATATAACCCCTGAGTGTGCTGATTTAGATGCTACAGTTGCACACCTTGCCTTAGTTTTTATAGATGAGGCAACTGCTGCACTTGACACACCTAGTGAGGGTGGCAATCCAATTGATTGTGGTTCAAATGAAATTGAACCAAGTGTTGACCAAGACCTTGATGCTTTTGATGAAGACGAATATGAAGACTACTAAATATTGATTGTAATTTGAATTTTCATTGTGTAATGACATTTTGAGGGTTGAGTATTTACATTTTTGCAAATTATGAATATGACTATATGAGGTACTTAAATATTCTATTTATTGGCAATTATGTTTATGTCTTATGAGTATCATTGTTCTTATAATTAAATTTATAATTTTGAACATGTTTATATATATATACCTGAACCCGTACCCAAGGGGAAAAAAAAATTGCCATACTGCCATACCCATACCCGTACTAAAAACAATATAAATATATACATATATATATATATATATGCACTCTGCACTCTAAAAACAAAAGTTGAATTCCAAATACCTGATAAACAAAATTACTATAAATATTCAAAAATTTGAAATTTACTAGACTAATACATTTAAAATATTTAATATATATACATCAAATTAAAATGTTATAATATATATAAATTATAAATATAATTTATAACAATATATTCCTTCCCTCCCTAATTCCTTCATAAAGAGCTTACCGATACTTGTCATTTATATTTATGTGCCCTGTACAGCAAGGCCTATTGATACTTGTTACACCTTGTTACAAACATAGTTTTTAGATTGTAAAGAGAAAGTAGCATTTAAGAAAAAGTGATGTTTATTGTTCTGCAGGATGTAAAGTAACCCTTTAAATTTAAAAGACATTAAATATACCTGTTATGTAACCAGGGTCAAGCTCTGTAATAGCAGATAGGCCAGTGTCTGGTCGTGACTTGCATTCTGGATTGTCTGTTTGATTGTATGGATCAAGCATCATGCACTTTAACCAACAATTTACAACAGAAATTACCTATTAAAATAGACAAATTGATAGTGTTAGCATTCTTTCATTATTACTCAAAATCCACAGCATTACCACAATGATAGTAGATTCAAAAAGAAAAACTTTATTTTAGCAACAAGAAGGAAATATGGAAAATCTATAATAGCTCAGTCAACTAATACCCCTACACATTATCCCAAAATGACCATACATGATTTGGAATATCAGATGCCTTAGGGATGAAAAGAGGAGTCGAAATGTTTGATCATATAGCTAGAAAATATGTGGATAAATACAATGCAACCAGAATATTTAGAACATTTGTAGAAGATAAGAAACTATCTACAAGAATTTACTACAACCATCCTGATATCATATAAGAGCACAGTAGAATATGATAATGGGAATGTCTTCATGAATCAATGTAACTACTAATAATAATGTGCATGATACCCAGAATGAAGCCTGACTGCACATAGGAAAACATTGTGGCAGAGAACTTTGATGATGACAATTCAACTCATACATAGCAAATGACTAGAGTAAACATAAAGGTTGGCCATAGCAGTCAATAAAGATCTTCTATACTTTGTCAACTGCAATAATTCAAAATTCAATTACCTATGCCACTCCACATAGATTATGACAACTCAGAATAACAAAACTGAATCTACAGTGCATGTCCTTCAAGTAACACTGAAATTTGGGTACCAAAGAAATGTGGGATCTAAATTTGAGCCAAAAAAAGAAAAAAGCTCATGTAAAAACTGAAGTCTTATTCATCTCTAATAACCCACATAAAGAATACCAGCTCTCAGATGCACAATTTGAATAAGTTAATGTTCAAATGCAAGGATGAGCCTAAAGTTACCATGACAATATCAAACAGGAGGAAGATATACAGTGAGCTGGATGGCATTATATCTGAAAAAATTGAATATTTATTTTCCAGTCTCTACATCTGCTGGTTCCTGTCAAGCTCATCTATTATACAGCTCATACACTGATCTTGATGCAGGAACATTTGGCCCACATACAATCCTACATGCCCAAAAATATTGTTTGATCAAATTTTGTCTTTTGTTCTAACAATTGTGTCTCTAAAGTTCTTTTGTCCTTTTGCTGGTTCAAATTTTGTTGTTTGGGAGGGTCTGCTGCTACGTAGGTTGTAATATCCCCTTCTCGAGCATGATCTTCTTAGTTGACCGTTGGCCTATTCTGGAGACCCGTAGGCTACTCGGACGGTTTGATTAGGGTTTCTTGAGTGGAGGTTGCTGTTGCTCGTGAATCGGTGTTTGAACTGCGGATTCCTTCTGGGTTTCTTGTGGGCTTCGCAGTGATGTATTTTTCTTGGTATTCCGAGCACTTTCTGGAATTTACTATTTTTAGTAAATTCTATTTCTGGCAGTGGTCCTATTGGTCTCAGCACAGTTGACTTTCCTCTTCAGTCGACTCAATTGGTTTATTCAAATTCTAGCCTCGGGATGCAGTTTCAAAGAGATAAGTTCATTTCGCTTAAATAACATTATATTTTAATGTTATATTACCCTTTGGCCTAATCTCTTAACTTAATGTTGTTTTAAAAGGTGGTCTTTAAGGGGTGGCGCCATCATTGAGATAATTTTATAATTATTAAGGTTGAATTAAAGCCTTAAGTTGGACGCCAATATTAAAGTGATGAATTTAATTAAAAAGTCAAAATCGAAGCCTTGAAGAAAGTGACGCCTTTCCTTGGAGGGAAAAGAATTAAGGTTTCTCAGAGCTTCTGGAAGGGGTCTTCGCAATTATAAAAGGACATCAGGGGTTTTCACTTATCATCTTTTGTCTACAGGAATGTTATGCTGCCGGATTGGCTTTGGGATTGCTTCGAGGAATGTACGCCTCCTAGCTTGGCATTGCTTCTCGCTTGAAAGATAGCAACTAGTGGTGAGATAGTGTAGTTTGAACGATTTATTGTGAGATTTCTGCATTTTAGTCTTTGTGAGGTTTTGTAAATCAGTTTTATGCATATTAGTGAGTTTCTGGAGTTGCATATTCATTACAACAGATTGTCATTTTTATTCATAAGTCAAAAAATATAAAAAGAATCATTCTGGGTACTGTCTAAATCTCTTTGTCTGGTAGGGGCGACCCTTTCCCCAAAGTTGTAGAATTTTTAATGAAGGCTGTGATTTTTAAAGGCAAATCACCCCTCTTGCTGGGTCGTACCATCTGTTTCTGCCTTGGAATTCGTGCATAAATAATATAGAGTCTTTTGATTAGTTTTTTGTGCTCTATCTTGGTCGCCTTCATCATTAGGGTCTTTTGCTTTTCGTTTCACGACAATTGGATGAGTTGTGAGAGAGATATGTCCATTTTAGTGTGATCTCAGGTGGCTGGTTTTACATTTAAAGGTGCAGATTTGAATAGATCAGAATCTTAAATCTGGTTTTTGAGAGAAGAAATCAGTCTTGGTATTTCCATTAAGCAAGGAGAATTCTCTATTTAAATGCTCGTTGAATTGTTCTAACTCTATGCTCTTGGCAGGCGAATTCTCTATCATATTGTAAGCTGACAGCAGTTCTTTAATCTTGCTTAATTTATGATTTGTAATGCTTATCTTACATTCTGAAGTTGCTTTGTAATATCTTACATCTCCGCCCTATGGTAGCTCTTTTCCCACTCTGGGTTAGAAAGCACATTCTGGGTGTCGAGTTACTTTCAGCATTCTCGCTTATTTTCCTTGATTGCATTGTAATTCTTAGCATCTCCGTCATATGGTAGCTCCCATTCCATCTCGGTTTGGAAAGCACATTCTTGACGTCGAGTTATTTCAGCTTATTAGTTGGTAGGGATCCTCTGACCACATGCTCGTCGTTCACCGGCACATTCTTGGTTAGAGTTCTTGTATCAGCATTTCTTTAAGATCCTCTGACCAATGCTCACACCTTGCCCACATCGGGATCCTGGTGTACATTCTCGGTAGAGTTGCTTTCAGCATCGTTTTGGTTTAGAGCTAACCTTAACGGGTGCGTATTGTTTGTAACTTGCAATTGAAAAAACAAAAAATTTGGCTCGGAATATTTCATAGGTAGTCTTTACCTCATGCTAAGCAATACAAATATAGATTATAGGATTTTTCTTTTAAAACTTCTACTGCTGCTGAGACCCATGCCTTCCTTGAAACCAAGGTCTTTTCCTTTAAGCAGCACTGATTTGTGGGGTCCATCACAGCATGACATAGCAAGACTTCCTGAGGCATTTTTTTTCCTTTGTTTCAGGGTGTCTAAATGCTGACTGTCACTGGGATGCACATGGCTGCCCACTTCTTTATGCTGAGCATCTTATTAGTGGAGGTCGTGGAGCCTACTATTGGCTGGTGATTCCTAGTAAGGCTGTGGTGTTAATTCCCTGCCTTCTGCCCAACATTTGACTTCATCCACTCACTATTTCTGGCTGATTCTGGGTCATGCCTTGATTGGCTGATGGCAGTTGTTTTTTTTGGGTGGCTTACCTGTTTTCTTTATATAAGAACAGGCAAATGTTTGTAAAAAATATACAACAGGAGACAAGAACAAGTCAAGGAAGTCATGGAGATAAGGAAAATTTATTTGTTGCAGGTGCTCGTGGGGAGTGTGACAAACAGTTACACGGGTCTACAATTTTCTGAGTCATTTGTATTATTCTGTTGTTAGGCTGCATGCCTGTAATGAGACTGCAATGTGTAATAAAACTGTAACGTACATTCTGATCAAAACCTCCTGAATTGTTCATTCTGTATAGCATCTATCTTGCTGTACTGGTGAATTGGATTTCACAAGGAGCTGCTAGGATTGGTTGCCTTTCGTTAGGCACCCAATCCTTATCTGTACCAGATCTAATTTTTGTCCTTCTCACATGGTAGCATTACTCACAAAAAATCTCAGTTAACCATGAGTAATTACAACCTACTGCATTTTCCATGCCATTTCCAGAGTTTTTTCAAAAGGTAATGCTGAATCTTTCTTCTATATACCTATCTCTTTTGGGGTACTTATTTTTACACTTAAACTAAATTGACGATTCAGGTTCAGATATGGCAGTTTACCAAAAAAGTTTAGCCTGATTCAGTGCAGCTGTAAAAAATATATCTAATTTTAAAAATACCATAATTTACAAAAACCATTCAAAATTAAATGCAGAACACAAATCAAACTTGCATCCAAAGCAATCATCACTTGATTTAGAATTTCCAATTCCTATCAAAGGATTACAACTGAAGCTAAAAGAGCAACAATTTATGACACTTAGTTTGTGATTGCTTGAGGACAAGCAATCTTGGGCAGGGAGCACTGTCATGTCCCCTACAAATGGCATCATTAATCTGGGCCGACCAGTGTAAATAACTAAAATAATAAAATCGTTCTTTTATCCATAGATAGTCGACCTCCTCTCCATATATGTTGGCCAACTCATAAGATGAAGGCATTGTTAGTAATAAATAAAAGGAAGTGATTATGCATTTTATAGAGCCGACCCCCTTTATAAAGCTGCCCAACTTTGGGATTTAAAATAAATTAAAATTAAAGGATGAGCACCACCATTGGAAATGTCACCTCCTTTCATGAGGCCGATCTCTTGTGAATAATCGCCTCCTTTGTGAAGAGGCATTAAAGAGATATAAAAGGAGATAGCTTGGTGTTTAGCTTCAACAATGTAAAGTAATCAGATTTAAAAGCAAATGGATGAGCAATGGTAAGAGGCTGAACCTAAACTTCACCAGAAAATCTGAAACTAGGGATTGTTGTGTGATTACAATTTATAGTGAACAACCAGATACACAGAAATGAAAGATTTGAGACTTTTAGCTTTACAAGAAACTAGGCAATAATGATACCATTGAAAGTGCCAAGATTGACAGTCGCAGGAAACTGTAACAGAACTAAAGATTACAATAGTGATTTCAATGCAAAATAAAACTTTATCACAGCCTTACAGTATCGCTACACATACTGAATTGTGAACCCGGATCTGGAATGAGAGATATACGCAAACTGGAAGCTTGATTACCCAGATTCAATGGCTCAATCACCCGAGATTTGCAAAGAGGTCAATCAGTTCACAAGTCTCTAAGAATCACGTCACCTTATGCAAACCCGTGTGCTTCAGTTCCAACGGAGTGATCTTCTGGATATTGCGCCCAATTCTTTTTACAAATATGTTCTAGGATGCGTAGGCAATAGTTTGGTTTTCCCAAATTCGCAATGACAGCTGGATTGAGATGCTCTAATGAATAACGCCTTCACTAATGCCACTTAGATCAAATGACTTTATTCGCAAGTAGTTTTGTCAGAGTGCGACTTGACTGCTACAACGGTGGGGATATCGACTCTTCTAGATGAGTTAGACTAATGGGTGGCCAGAGCCAAAGGCTCGGCCACGCAAGCTATTATGTCATGCCTTCTCCTGCTCAAATGTTTTGCACCACCTACGATTGCAATGAAGAATAGATCAAAAATGGATTGCCAAGGGCAGACAAAACACAAGCATTGGTGAGGGGGGTCGTCCTACCAATTCATGCAGCCAGCAAAGGATTTCGTCCCTGCTCCAACAACTTGCTAATGTCTTCTCCATGATACCTTCACAAATGCTAGCGACTTGCATATATAGAAGTTGAGAATGCCTCCCAAAAGGTGGTCAGCCAAATTTACAAATAATTCAAATATTAAGTTAGGCGCCAACAGCAAGATGGTCAGCCAGAATAAGAAAAACCCAAAATTAAATGTTATTTTATTAATAATTTTATTTTATTATTATTTAATAATTTATTAAAGTAGTGTTTAAAAACACTTTTTAATTTCCCTTCAAATTTTAGTTTGAATTATTTGGGACATGACAGTCCAATCTACCAAATTGTTGCTTGTCTTCAAGAAACCTCAAGTTGGGGTGCTCAAAGATCTCCATGCCTTCCCATGTCGCATCCTCGGTAGGGAGATTCTTCCATTTCACCAAGTACTCAGGGATGACCTTGTTTCGCAGCCTTTTCTCCCTCACATCCAGAATAGTTCTGGGCTCCAAAATCAATTTGCCCTCATCATCAAGAGGGGGCAGCTCTGTTGAAGGTACAATCTGCTATCGAAGTGCCCTCTTTAGACATGAGACATGAAAAATGTTGTGAATCCTACTGTCCTTGGGAACCTCCAGTTCATAAGCAACTTCACCCAACCTTCTTAGGATCTTGTAGGGGCCATAAAATCGGAGTTTCAACTTTTTTGCTCCATTCCCTTTAAGGGTAGACTATAAATAGGGCTACAACCTGAGGTAAACCATATCTCCCACCTCAAAAACCCTCTTAATCCTATGTCGATCTGCATATATTTTATGTTTGTTTTGAGCACATTGTAAGTTTTCCTTGAGGGCATTCATGATGTCTACATTTTGCTACACAATATCTTTAGCGCCCGGTACTCTACTATCCCTAAGAATCAAATTTATGAAAGAAGTAGCATCATATCCATAAAGTGCTATGAAAGGAGACATATCAATGGGCATATGATTTGTGGTGTTGTAGCAAAACTCCCCTAGACGTAACCATTTCACCCATGCTAACTGTTGTCTTGTCACATAGTTCCTTAAGTACCTCTCAATCCATTTGTTCACTATCTTGGTTCGCCCATCCGTTTGAGGGTGGTAGCTAGTGCTTGGGGTCAATTCCGTGTGAGCCAAACGAAAGAGTTCTTGCCAAAACAAACTGATAAACCTGCTGTCCCTATCACTCACAATGTTCTTTGGCAACCCGTGGAGCTTAAATATTTCTCTAAAAAAACAGATCAGCAACTTGAGGTGCCTTAAATTCCGAAGTAATGGCATGAAAATGAGCATACTTTGTGAGTCTATCCACCACCACATAAATACAATCCTTACCTTGCACCTTAGGCAGTCCGGCGATGAAATCCATGGAAATGCTTTCCCATTTTTGGTTTGGAATGGCTAGGGGCTACAACAAACCAGTTGGTAAGACATGCTCGGTCTTGTTTTGTTGGCACACTACACACTCTCTAACATGCTGCAATATATCCCTCTTTAGTCCCTTCCATGAAAAATGTTCTCTTACTTGCTTGTATGTCTTGTAGAAGCTCGGATGACCAACAAAAGGTGTGTCGTGACAAACTCTTATGATCTTCTCCTTGACCTTGGAGTTGGGTACAAGATACACTCGTTCCTTGTAGAGGATGAGGTCTTCAATCACTTTGTACCTATCATCTAGTAGCTTCCCCTCCAAGATATCAGTAGCAAAGGAATCTTTGGCATACTCAGCCAATCAGCAGATATATCAGACATAGAGCAGAAATAAGGCTTCCTAGAGAGTGCATCAGCCACCACATTGATCTTGCCTTTCACATACTCAATATCAAAATCATAGGCTTGGAGTTTGCTTGCCCATTTTTGTTATCTATCATTCAAATCACGCTGATTGAGGAAGAACTTGAGGTTGTTATGATCCGTCTTCACCACAAATTTCCCACAAACCAAGTATTGTATGAATTTGGCAAGGGCGTGCATGATAGCCAACATCTCTTTGTCATAAATGGAAAAGACTTTCTCTGAATCTGTGAGCTTTCTACTCTCATATGCTATGGTGAAATATTCCGAGCCAAATTTTTTCAAATTTTCAATAACAGTTTACAAACAAAACGCACCCGTTAAGGTTAGTTCTAAACCAAAACAATGTTGAAGCAACTCTAACCAGAATGTACACCAGGATCCCGACGTGGGCAAGGTGTGAGCATTGGTCAGAGGATCTGAATTGAAATGCTTATACTAAAACTGAATTGAAATGCTTATACTAAAACTCTAACCAAGAATGTGCTTTCCAAACCGAGATGGAATGGGAGCTATCATATGATGGAGATGCTAAGAATTACAATGCGATTAAGGGAAATAAGCTAGAATGTTGAAAGTAACTCGACACCCAAAATGTGCTTTCTAACCCAGAGTGGGAAAGGAGCTACCATAGGGCGGAGATGTAAGATATTACAAAGCAATTACAGAATGTAATGATGAGCATTACAAATCATGATTAAGCAAGATTAAGAACTGTTGTCAGTACTACTATCAGCTTACAATATGATAGAGAATTCGCCTGCCAAGAGCATAGAGTTAGAACAATTCAACGAGCCTTTAAATAGAGAATTCTCCTTGCTTAATGGAAATACCGAGACTGATTTCTTCTCTCAAAAACCAGATTTAAGATTCTGATCTATTCAGATCTGCACTTTAAAATATAAAACCAGCAACCTGAGATCACACTAAAATGGACACATCTCTCTCATAACTCATCCAATTGACATGAAACGAAAAGAAAATGACCTTAATGATAGAGGCGCCCAATATTGGAACACAAAACAGACCCGAAAGCTTCTATTTAATTTATGCACGATTCCCAAGGCAAACACAAATGGTACAGCCCAGCAAAAGGGCGATTTGCCTTTAAAAATCACAGCCTTCAATAAAAAATCTATAACTTTGGGAAAAGGGTCGCCCCTTATAGACAGAGAGAATAAGACAATACCCAGAAGCACTCTTTTTGTATTTTTTGATTTATGAATAAAAACGACAATCTGCTACAATGAATGTGCAACTCCAGAAACTCACTAATCTGCATAAAACTGATTTACAAATCCTCACAAAGACTAAAATGCAGAAATCTTACAATAAAGCATTCAAACTACACTATCTCACCACTAGTCGCTATCTTTCAAGCGAGAAGCAATGCCAAGTTAGGAGGCTTTCATTCCTCGAAGCAATCCCAAAGCCAATCCGGCAGCATAACATTCCTGTAGACAAAAGATACCAAAATGAAGACCCAAGGCTTTCTTTTATAACTGTTTGAGAAGACCCTCCAAAAGCTTCCAGAAGGTGCGCCCTAATTTCAAGATGCTTTTAGGGTTTGATTTAACCAAGCCTTCCTTCAAGATGGCGTACTTTTCACTTGATTGATTTAAATTAATTAAAATTTGACTTTCATAAAGGTTGGCGTCCCTTTTTACCACTTTATTTTTCAACCTTTGGAATATTAAAATCCATCTCCAAATGAGGCGCCACCCATCAAAGTCCCCCCTTTTAAAACAACATAAAGTTGTTTCACTAGGCCAAGGGGTCATAACATTAAAATAAAACATTATTTTAATTAAAATACTTATCTCTCTAGAAAAAGCATCAAACGGCCAAAATGATATTACCAACTGAACTGACAGAAGAGGAAAGCCTGCTGAGCTGATGCTGACTGAACCATTGCTAAAAATAGAATTTACTAAAAATAGTAAATTCGAGAAGTTGCTCAGAATGCGATGTAGGCGCCACCATTGCGAAGCTCTCTGAAAACCCAGAAAGAAACCGCAATCCAAAATCCCAAACTCCAACAAGCAGAACCCTGAATCTTCAAGAGAACCCACTAAACAGTCGGAAACCCTAATTCTTCCTCTGACTAGCCGACAGCACTCCGGGAATAGGCCATCAATCACTGAGAAGTGCAGTGCTAAAAATGGGGACATTACATATGGGGTGCTTATCTTGCATCAAAACTACCCCAATGCCCTCTCCTAAAGCATCACACTCAAGTACAAAAGGGAGTGAGAAATTGTTACATCCCAAATTGTGAAGTTACTATTTACTGTTATTAGATAAGGTAAATGTGAATGTAATATGAATTTTGGAGATGAATTAATGGTGCTTGTACCTTGTTTTCAATATGAAGGTTATCAGTTGATGTTATTCATGGTGATATGCTACATAAATGAGAATAGATGGTATTGAATTATGAATATTCTAACTTTTGAAATGTTTATATATCCTGCTTATTGTTGTGAACAATTGACTGCAAAGGTATGTGCTAGTGATGCAAGTATATGAACCATTGCTCCAGGGGGAGGGGAAGTATCACTCGGGAGAGGAGCTTGGTCGAGTAACCGGTAAAATAAACCATCTGAGCATACACACACGTCACCTTAGATTGAGTAAACTAAGTCAATTTGTGTGGGTAAGTCATCTGTAGCTTGTATGGTTACATTAGGAGTTTTGTCTACCTCTGTATGCATTTATGAGTGATGTTTATCCATGTATCTGTCTTGTGATATTACGATCATAACGATTGTAACGTAAATGGATGTAAGAGAAACAGATGTGGACATATATACATAAAGGTATATACAAGTATATATGTGTATATATGCACACAACCTGTATTATGTGGATATTAATATATTATTATTATTGCCTCCTGAATTTGTATATATATATATATATATATATCGAAAATATGCTAACTGGCTCACGATATAAATATATATATACATAATTATATATTAAAGATTATATAAATATATTATAGTTATATTAAAATATATATATATATTAATACTTGGGTATTTATATATATATATATATATTTAAAAACTATAATTATATTTATATAATAAAATATATAATTATTTCCTAATTAATTTAATATTAATCTCCCCACTTTGGGAAATTGAATTATTTCCCATATTGATTGGATATTAATCTTTTAACTATGGAAATCAGGTTAAATATACCCAGCCAGTTATTATCATCAAACATGGAAATCGAATGAATTGAAATATTTCATTTGACCTTTGGAAATAAAATGAAATTGATGGCTGAGGAAAACACGCGTGCCCAGTTCATACGCGCAGGCAAAGACCAAGTCACTGGAAATTATAACGCAGGGTGTAGCCTGTCGATTAAGCCAAATTAATAGGCTATGTGGACAGTAAATATCAATGGACTTTTTCACTATGCATTTTCTACCCGCCAGATTTTAGAATTGGCGCCATGTCTGGAGTGAAACCTGTAGGTGTCGATTTTGTATATTTTACCATGTGCAAATGGAAATGGTCTCCATTCTGCTATCAAACAATGGAGGTCAACTCACCTCTTTGAAGCTAAGTATGAGATTAAAATCATGCCACTTATTAAGTTGAATTATTCAAATTACAATGTTGGCAATTGACATGCCTTTGGAAGTGGAATTTGATGGGGCTGAGGCTCTATAAATAGCCACCCAATCTTTCATTCATCACTTACTTTATTTCTGGAGAACTTATCTTTGGAGAACTTGTCTTTTCAAAACCTATCTTTCTGTAGAGCAATCATTCTGCTTTTCTGAGAAACGTGTTATTCTGTGAGTTGAATTTAGTTTGTAATTACCAATTCTTCATTATTGAATTACCAGAGCTTCATATATTTAATCAGCTGCAACCATTACCAATCTGATTATCCATTTTTGAGTGTTTAATTTTTGAGTGAGGAAAATAGAATTTTGTGAGGGAATTGCCAATTGTTTGGAAGTGTTGGAATTGTTGTGAGTGTAGGCTGAGACATCATCATCTGGGAGAAAGCTAAATAAAGGCATGAGATATTCTTCTACTATCTTTTACTATGATTTTATGCTGTAGGAAAAGTATTTTTTGTTTTGCATAAAGAGGTTATTATGTTGTTTGCAGGGCATTTTATGTATGTGCTTAGGAAGTGAAATAAGGTTATTTGGAAAAGAGAAATTAAAGCCATTTCTAGCTATTTGTTACATGTTTGTAATTATCTCCAAAATAGGAGAATGCTAGTTGCTTATATATTATTCTATTAGGCTTGATTGAATGCAAGAGTCTTTTGAGGCAATCTTATCTAAGTTATTTGTTTAACTAGGGAAGCTAGTGTTTACTCTTAGGAAAGGTTACCCAATATGGGAGAGGTTTAGTATACTTATGTGAATGTAGATTGTTTGAGGATAGGATATCTAGGATGACTGTCTATCCAGTGAAGAATATACCTATCCGATGTACATACTTAGTTGAGTAAGTTATTACCTAGTAGATTATATGGTGATAGGTATCTGGGATGACTAAATATCCATTGAAGGATATACCTATCTTGTGTAATTACTTAGTAGATAAGTATGTTGTAGGTTAGTCTGGGATGACAGATTATCCAATGAAGGACCACACCTATGCGTAGTGTAAAATAGCCCTAAGTCAAATCGGCCCTGAGTAGTGTTTATGATAAATGACCTTCATTCGAAGTACTAAATGAGAACACTTTGGCCAAAGTAGTGCAATGTACAATATCCACTTAGACTACGTGATGCTTGAGACTACATTGTCATTTCATCGTGATCCTTTTGCATGCTAGTTCGGGATTGTGAAATAGCGTCTAGTTATGTAGGACACAGCACTATGCTCAGTTGGTTAACAATATCGGTTACCCAACCAATCTCTTCGTCAAAGGGAGGGCCATCTATCGAATGATAGATGTGCGGAGGACCGCATTATAAGTCCGTGGCTGGCAGAAAAGCGCCCGAGTGATGCTTCTCCTCCACAGCAGGTGACTAAAGAACCAAGATTTGAAAGGGAAGATCCTAGACCGTCTTACTACTATTTGTTCTAAAGCTCATTGGAGCTATGTTAGTTAAGGTATGTATTCTTGTTTCATGTACTTGTGAAGTTATTATAATGAAATGGAATCTTTATTGTAAATTGATATGGCAACTTGTTCATGTATTATCAATAAAGAAAAGGAAAAATTTTATTGCAATGTCATGTTAACACGTTTATTTACTCGTATGATGTAAATTTAAGAAATTTTTACTTTACCGAAGGGTTGGCATGTTAAAGAAATTTGGAATAGCCAAAACAGGGCATGAACTCATTACCTCCTTAAGCTTGTCAAAAGCTTGTTGCATTGTAGGACTCCACGAGAATGCCCCCTTCTTGGTCAAATTGGTTAATGGAGCTGCAAGTTGTGAGAAGCCCCTCAAAAACCTCCTATAGTAACTGCATAGGCCCACAAATCCTCTCAACTGTGACAAGTTCTTGCATCTAGGCCAATCTTGAATTGCCTTGATCTTCTCCTCATCAACACTAACCCCTTGAGCACTAATCTTATGCCCAAAGTACAAAATTTATGTCATCCCAAACTCACAATTTGACATCTTGGCATAAAGTGAATGACACTCGAGTATGTCAAGCACCTCCTCTATATGCTTCAAATGATCCTCCCATGTCCTACTATAGATCAAGATGTCATCAAAAAAAACCAACACAAATTTCCTCAGCTATACAGTGAATACCTTATTCATACATGACTGGAAAGTGGCGGGAGCATTGGTCAACCCAAATGGCATGACCAAGAACTCATAGTGCTCATAGTGACACCTGAAGGCTATCTTATGCACATCCTCCTCCCTGTTGTGACCTTTTCACACATCGCCCCATTCAAGATGGGGACCCCTAATTTTTGCTCCATTCTGGTCTTTTGGCTTTGGTTCTTTTCTCTCTCTCTCCCTCTGTCTGTCTCTTTTCTCTGGTCTGCTTTCCGAGGACGTTCCCGTCTTTGAATTTAAACGAGTGAAATTTGGCCAAGTCTGAAATCAGGGTTTGAGTCTTTCCTGGTCAATCCAAGATTGAACGAAGTGATTGAATTGAAAATTGAGCTTAACATTGTTGTCAGTGTGCTCCCAGCAGGCTCTCAGCAAATTTTCATCAGATTCTGAGTACTTACTATTTTTAGTAAGTGTGCAATTACAGGCAATCCG